>VIAB01006238.1:24426-45228 GCA_009801035.1 Oophaga pumilio
TTATACATGTGTGTTAATAAATACATATTCAACAAAAAAAAATGCATGTGTAAATGCCTTTGCCCTTTGATAATATTATGCTTTCAGCTGGTTGGAATTCCCTGGGATGGGAAAGCTTATTCCAAGGGTTCTCCACAGTGATACGGTTGGTATTTATTGCTATAATTATAGATTATTTTCTGGTATGTTGAACTATCATCTTCCTCTTTTCTCTCCCATATTCTCCACCAGCAGGCTGCATAATGTGTCTGACTGGTATGTGACTCACGTTTCAGTCACATGTCAATCAAAGACAGGAGGTAGGCTGTGGGTAGGGAAAAGGCAGGGAACCAGATGAGCTGAAAGTGCAGAGCCCACCCTACTGCACTTGTGACTCAATAGCATACAATTTCAACTAAAACAGCAAAACGGATTTCTACAAGAAAGGTAGGGATTTAATCAGCACTAAAGAACCATTACATACATGCCATTAGTTTGGGGCATACAATTATGATAATTATGATGCAGAAAGAATAAAAAGAACCAAATTAATAAAATATCTAAGAGTGAGTGATGTATACTTACAATGACATAAAGACCAAGCCGTAGAAGGTTACTCAAAACGTCACTGTTGCCCTGTATAATGCTAGAACAAAAGAAATATTAAACAATCCACAATGTTTTACAACTGATAGAGAAAATATATATAGGGGAGGTAAAATCAGCTGGATCTCAAATCATCCATCTAAGTTGCTTTGTCACTTCAACCAAGTGATAAGAGAAGTTTCCCCAACATATAGATTATAGTGTTGAGTGAACGTGTTTGGATAAAGTGTTATCAGACCATGCTCGGGTGCCAACAGAGTATCTTTAGCATGCTCGAAAATATGTTCGAGTCACCGCTGCTGTTCGACAGCCGCAAGACATGCAGGGATTGCCTGATTGTTAGGAAATCCCAGCATGTGTTGTGGCTGTCGAACAGGCGCAAGACATGCAGCAGCGGCAACTCAAATATAGTAATCGAGCACACTGAAGACACTCGGTTTGCACGCAAGCATGGTCTGATAACACCTCATCCGAGCACGTTCACTCAACACTGATAGATTATTGTGAGTAATGCTGCTAAAATCTCCAATGGTGAGGAAGCATGAAGAACAACTATTTCCAGTGAACCCCCTACGTATAACGATAATGGAATTACCCCGTAGATTCTGCCTGCCAACTATCAAGAATACACTACTTTCTCTTCACAGAGATTTTGTCACTATGTCCATTGTTATAAAGAAAATGTCTAGTGATTATACAAATCTGTATCCAAATTCATTTGCATATCTGGTAGAGCAGCCACATGTCAATACATATATATCTACAGGCCATATGCTGAGTGATCATATGTGGAGATCATAACTAGTATTTAGTTGGCTGTATTTTTAGTCTATAATTGATAACTACATAAATGTATATGGTATATGGGCAAGAATGACTACAAACATACCGAAGCATATTCTTGTTATGATATGAGCACATGTAGCATAAGAGAATGCTGTAGAATAGCTAAAATGTACTACTGAGGGTAAAGATCAAGCATCCGATGACAACAAATGGACATACAGGAATTTATTGAATACATAATTCTACACACTATCAAAGGATTCTAGAGAGAAATGTACTGTCCAGTGTCAGAAAGCTTGGTCTCAGTCGCAAGTCAACAGGATAATGACCCAAAACACACAGCTAAAAAAAAAACAAGAATGGCTAAGAGGAAAACATTGGACTATTCTGAAGTGGCCTTCTATGAGCCCTGACCTAAATCCTATTGAGCATCTTTGGAAAGAGCTGAAACATGCCGTCTGGAAAAGGCAACCTTCAAACACGAGACAACTGGAGCAGTTTGCTCTTGAGGAGAGGGCCAAAATACCTGTTGAGAGGTGCAGAAGTCTCATTGACAGTTACAGGAATCATTTGATTGCTGTGATTGCCTCAAAAGATTGTGCAACAAAATACTAAGTTAAGGGTACCATCATTTCAGTCCAGGCCTATTTCATGAGTTTTATTATTTTTTTTTTTAATTCTGTGGAAGCATGGTTGAAAGCAATGTCTGACTTTCATTTGTTCATTTTCATAGATTTTTCATTTATTATTACTTTTGTCAGATTTAAGTTATTTCTGTGACCATTGTGGGGTTTTCTGTAATTAAATGAGGGGTACCAACAATTTTGACCACATGTGTATATTAATCAATGATATGCCCCCACAATATAAGAAACCTCCTCACACCCAATGAGATCTTTCCCACTCAATTTCCCTCCTTCCTTATGTTCGTTGCTCTTTCTCCTCCCCCAAACTCTCATACTTTCTTTCTTCCTGTTAACTTCTAATTTCTCATTCACCCATTGATCATTTTATAAAGTTACATTTTCTTGAAATGCATAAGGCTAGGCCTACAGGACATCTTTTACCGTGAAATATATTCTAGAGCAGGGTTCCCAAATTCCAGTCCTCAAGGCCCACCAACAGATCGTGTTTTCAGGATTTCCTTTGTATTGCACAGGTGATGCAATTATCACCTGTGCAATACTAAGGAAATCCTGAAAACATGATCTGTTGGTGGGCCTTGAAGACTGAAGTTGGGGAACCCTGTTCTAGAGGGATAGATCGCACTGGTCAAAGCTACCGTGATGTCCCAGCCTTATTCTTGCAATATCATCAAAAAACCAAAAAGATGACAGGTTATCTTTAAGTACTGTGCTGTTTTTTTATTAGAAAATTATAGGTGTACACATGGTTAAGAAAATGACTTCTTACTCACTAACCTGCTGAGTTGCACTGGTGTTATGGCAGTGCCATTAGTATAAACGCAGTATATCGTCATGATGCTCTGATCATCAGCACTGACAAAGTGAGACAAAGTAAGACAAAGTTCAGGCATTGTTTTATTCTACAAAAACACGCAGCATGTATTATTTATTGCCTTATTGTATTGTACTGTTTAGCATTAGAATGGTTTTGCATCCACTTAAAAAGTTCTGCACATTATTCTGGACACAATTAAGTCATGCAGATTACCATGTAACATTCCACAATTGTAGTTATTAGAAGAAACCTCTAGATTCTGTATATCTGATGACATTAGAATACTTTTTGAGAACAGTTACAAAATTTCAGATTTGATTGTCCTGATTTTGACAACAACTATTTGAACCTGGCTTATAGGTAAAGTAACCGCCATGTGTCTATGGTAGACTCTATATGAAAGATTTACTTGAACATTTAGTCTTGTAGGCTAGGTTTACACTACAGTGATGCCTTGTATCACACTACAAAAATACTAAATCAGCATATACAGTACCAACTGGATACTTTATAGATTCAGACAGAATAACATAGGAGCTTTAGTGTGATTTTTTTTCCGATTTTTAGAAAGCCGAGCAGTTGAGCTATTTGGAAGGAAGAATAGATTTAGAATAGATGTAAAGGAAATGCTATTGACCAATCTATCCTAAAGTGGACATGTAAAACGTGCTTTTTTTTAGATTCAGTTCTGATTTTTAGAACTTTTTAGAAAATCAATATATTATTCCAAACAAACACATAAAATTTGCTACATTGCAGTCCTGATTTTTCTACCCCAAGAAAATAATGGGTAAAAAATCACAAGCAGCATTCTATTCTACACCAAGAAATGCCTGCCACCAATATAAGGAGATATTAGGTAGTTTACTATAACTCCTGCAGTGAAAACTGCGTTTAAAAGTCGTCTTGTAGGGAGATGGTCTTTAAAGAAAAGATGCCCAGTATGAATACCATACGGGGAAACTCAAAAACCATCTCAAGAAGTCTGGTTTGGGTAAAAGGTGGTTTTCGCAAAAGGAGGTCTTTTGGAGAAGTTTCACTTTGTTAGTCAATATGACATCATTTACATTATGCTTTCACCATCAATATCCACTGAATGTGAGTAAGGTTATTTCAGTGAGACTTTTTGAAGTCATATTATCCATGGGGCCGCACATGTTGAATAAGGCTTATCCATACCAAACAACCCACCATTTCCCCTTATTCCTAATGCATATGCACTTAGAGTAGATCTCTAGAACTTGTCAGGTGCAGCTCCTTCCTGAGCAGATGGTGGTAAAGTTGTTATTTCTCTTAAACTTTATCCCGCTTTAACTCAGTTTGCAATTTGTAACCTATTACTGAATCTTGCTTTCTTTGTACAGCCAACTGTTCTCTTTCAAATGTTGAGAACAATATGGTCCATATTATATCTAATTAAATCTAGATGATACCTCTGTCACAAAGTCTGCACAAGTCTTCAAATATCATATTTCATTTATTACTGATGCATTTAGCGGAAAGCAAAAAATACGATACATATAGTACCAATATCCACGTTCTATGCAGAATAAATGAATCATCATATCACTGAAGCTCACCGTATGGCCCTTTTTGAGGCTTCTGCTGCTTCAATCCCAGCCACAAACACTGAAGCTCCAGTCGCTGCTATGATATTCCTGTTGAATAATAATGTCATAAAATAACAATAAATAGTAATTAGGGTTAAGCAGAAAGATATGCAGGACCCTGGTCCAGTAGCCACTTTGGAAGTCCGGCGCTACCAGACAAAAGCATTGTGAACCTCCTCCTATTTTCCGGCATTCGATGGTTACTAGGCCTGTGGTGAAGTCATCTTTGTGACATGACGCACGCATAGTGTCGCCCTAGACCTACTAATCAGAAATAAGCAGTAGGGGTAGGTTTGCAAGACTCTGATCCAATGGTCTCAGAATATTATTTTGGCCACTGGGCCAGGGTCCTGCAAATATTTTTGTCTTCTTTTAATAATTCAGTTCAAAAGAGTCAATTGTAACTTGACTTCAAAACCATTAATAATCACCATGTGAAACTACAGCCATCCAAAAATTTCACACTTGATTCCCATGAGATAAAAATCTTTTGAAAATATCTAAATAAAATTCTGTCTTTGTTAGGCATTGCAACCAATCACAGCACAGTTTTCATTTTACCAGTGCAGTTTTAAAAGTAAAAGCTAGGTTCTGATAGGTTGCTATGAACAAGAAAGACAGTTTCACATTTAGACAGGTTTGATAAGTTAAGGACCTTTGTATCCTGGACTGCAGGCCTTTTTAGAGCAACATTACGTTGCAAGGCTATGCAATTTTCATGCTACTTTTGCACAACAAAATATCCAGGAAAAAAGACAAGCATGGCTTTTGAGAGCCGGTACTCTGAGACCGGATTACAGGGGCATTACAGACAGGACCTAAGTAAATGATAAATCATGGATCCTTATGAGAGATCTGGTGAAAAGGATGAAAGAGGAATACCTGGAGTATGATATGGTTCCAAACCAATCATGCAATATTAAACTGTGGAAAATGGGGCTGTCCTGGTGATGCAGCTTCTAATGGAGAAGGTGCAGTTTTCTACAATTACAATTACATTTTTTTACCCCAATAATAACTTATTGTGGAAATATATCTGTCACTTGATTCCAAATACCTATTGAAATTTATTCTACACTAAATCTACAGACACTTACCCAACAATATCTTGCTCTGTGTCAGTCAGCTCATCGACAGACTTTGAGAACCGCAGTACCACTCTATAGGATTCATCTATTGTAAATATCTACCAGTTTGGGAGAGGAAAATACAGTAAGAGCAAAGTGTATGAGAATGAACAATGAAAACACACAGTTTTAGAAGTAAAATTATATTGTGTGTATGTGAATATACACCGTAAGTGTGTGTATGTTATATACAGTTTTGTGCAAAATAATAGGAGTGTGTTTAAAACAACTGAGAAAAAGCTCAATAATAATAGCATTTATTTCAATGTACACGAAAGCACTGGGAGTACTGCTTATTCAATTCCTAATAAAAACATGAAGAAAATATCAATTTTTAAAGTGAAAATGAAGAAAAGGGAACAATATGCTGCTCAAAAAATAGCAGTGTCTGCATTCTCATTGAACTCGAATATTTACAGCATAAACTGAAACTTGTTTCCAGGCAAAGCTTTTCTGTTAAAGGGAATCTGTCACCCCATTTTTCGTATATCAGCTGCAGCCACCGCCATCAGGGGCTTATCTACAACATTCTGGAATGCTGTAGATAAGCCCCCGATGTAACCTGAAAGAGAAGAAAAACAAGTTATATTATACTCACCCGGGGGTACGGTCCAATGTGGTCCGGTCCGATGGGCGTCACGGTCCGGGTCCGACACCTCCCATCTTCTAGCGATGACGTCCTCCTCCTTGCTTCTGTTGCGCTCCTGCGCAGGCGTACTTTATTTGCCCTGTTGAGGGCAGAGCAGAGTACTGCAGTGCGCAGGCACCGTGAAAGGTCAGAGAGACCCAGCGCCTACACACTGCAGTACTCTGCTCTGCCCTCAACAGGGCAAATAAAGTACGCCTGCGCAGGAGCGCAACAGAAGCAAGGAGGAGGACGTCATTGTTAGAAGATGGGAGGTGTCGGATCCGGACCGCGATGCCCATCGGACCAGACCGCATTGAACCGCCCCCCGGGTGAGTATAATATAACTCGTTTTTCTTATCTTTCAGGTTACATCGGGGGCTTATCTACAGCATTCCAAAATTCCAAAAGAAATTTATGAATTGCTGATTTTTGCTCATTCTGTCTCCCAAAAATCGGAATAGAAAGCAAAAAATGTCATGTGCCCAAAAATGGTACCAAAAAAAACGTCAGTTCGTCCCACAAAAAACAAAACCTCACATGACTCTGTGGGCCAAAATATGGAAAAATTATAGCTATCAAAATGTGGTGATGCAAAAATTATTTTTTTGCAATAAAAAGCGTCTTTTAACGTGTGACAGCTGCCAAACATAAAAACCCGCTATGAGGCCTCTTTCACACATCTTGATATTTTCGGTAGCGGAGATGTCACTGTCCGTGTGTATAACACTTGCGGCACAAGTGTGGCAAGTGTGTGCCACATCAGTACCACAAGGACGGGCACCAGGGAAGAAGCATTACAGTAAGCACTGTTCCCCTGCGCCGGGTGCTGAACACTGCTCTCATCATTCTCCCCTGCTCTGCCGGCGATCGGCGTGAGCATTTAAGTAATAAAAGAGACAGCAGGCGGCGGCTGATGGGACTATTACTCCCATCAACCGCCACCTGCTATCTCTTTTATTACTTAAATGCAACTCTCATCATTCTCCCTTGCTCGTGCCGATCACCAGCAGAGCAGGGGAGAATGATGAGAGCCATGTTCAGCACCCGGCACTGGGGAACAGCGCTTACTGTAATGCTTCCTCCTCAGTGCTGATGCGTGTCACATGGATGACATCAATGTTGTGTTATGTGTATTCACGTGTGTGGGACATTTTATGGCTCGTGCTGACATTAAAAAATGGACGTCAGCGTGTTTTGCCCACGGACACAAGATCCGTAAAAACACACTGACATGCACAGACCCATTCACTTGAATAGGTAAATAGCGCTTCGTTCCTCCCGAGTCTCTCCGCATGGCTAAGTAGTACTGTACAGCCACATATGGGGTATTTCCACGTTCAGTAGAAATTGTGGGACAAATTTTGTTGCCATTTTTACCCACTTCTTGTGTGAAAGTGTAAAATCTTTGGCTAATACAAAATTTTGGTGATAACAATGCAGTTATTTTGTCCTCACTGCCCAATGGTATAAAATTCTGTGACACATCCATGGTGTCAATATGAACACTGCACTTCTACTGTAGATGAATTCATTGAGAGGTGTAGTTTATAAAATGGGGTTACTTATGGGGGATCTGCTGTTTTGGGCACCTCATAGGCTCTCTCAGTGGGTCATGGCATCTGCAAACCATAACAGTAAAATCTGGCGCTCCTTCCCTTCTGAGCTCTGCCATGCACCCAAACAGTGGTTTACCCCCACATATGGGGTATCAGCGTACTCAGAACAAATTGCACAACAACTCTTGGGTCCAGTTTCTCCTGTTACCCTTGAGAAAATAAAAAATTGGGGGAAAAAAGATAATTTTTGTGAACAAAAATATGATTTTTTATTTTTATGGCACTACGCTATAAACTTCTGTGAAGCACTTGGGGGTTCAAAGTGCTCACCACACATCTAGATAAGTTCCCTAGGGGGTCTAGTTTCCAAAATGGTGTCACTTGTGTGGTGTTTCCACTGTTTAGGCACATCAGGGGCTCACCAAACGCGACATTGCGTCCGATCTCAATTCCAGCCAATTTTGCATTGAAAAGTCAAACGGCGCTCCTTCCCTTCCGAGCTCTGCCATGCGCCCAAACAGTGGTTTACCTGCATGTATAGGGCATCAGCATACTCAGGAGAAATTTCACAACAACTTTTGAGGTCCAATTTCTCCTGTTACCCTTGGTAAAATAAAAAAATTGGATCTGAAGTAAATTTTTTGGGGAAAAAAAGTTAAATGTTCATTTTTTTTTAAACATTCCAAAAATTCCTGTGAACCACCTGAAGGGTTAATAAAATTCTTGAATGTGGTTTTGAGTACTTTCAGGGGTGCAGTTTTTAGAATGGTGTCACTTTTAGGTATTTTCTATCTTATAGACCCCCTCAAAGTGACTTCAAAATGGTGTTGTAAAAATGAAAAATCGCTGTTTAACTTTTAACCCTTATACCTTCCTAACAAAAAAAAATGTTGGTTCCAAAATTGTGCTGATGTAAAGTAAACATGTGGGAAATGTTACTTATTAAGTATATTGTGCGACATATCTCTGTGATTTAAGGGCATGAAAATTCAAAGTCGGAAAATTGCTAAATTTTTTAAATTTTTGCCAAATTTCCTTTTTTTCACAAATAAACACAAGTAATATCAAAGAAATTATATCACTATCATGAAGTACAATATGTCATGAGAAAACAGTGTCAGGATCACCGGGATTCATGGAAGTGTTCCAGAGTCATTACCTCATAAAGGGACAGTTGTCAGAATTGTAAAAATTGGCCTGGTCATATACATGCAAACCACCCTTGGCGGTAAATGGGTTAAATAAAATGGTGGTGTGTCTCATAGTCCGATTTTACAGCACCTTCCCGGGGAGGACGGCTGTGGTGGAGTGGGATCACAGGAAGTAGGTTCGCTGCTGCAGGAGTCTGGTGGCAGGCTGCAGTTGGCCCTGGGCTATGAGGTGGGGCTATTCTGGTGGTGCAAGGCTGTGGGCCCTGGGCTTTCATAAGATGTCAGAGACGAACGGAGTTTCCTTTCCCATTGATTTCCTTGTGATGGGCTTCAGTAAAATGGTTGTCCCGAGATTTCATCTCCCAAAATATCAATCTGTACATGTGGCGCCTCTGGTGGCCAATTTCCTGGAGCCCAATAAAGGGAAATCAATGGGGGACTCCGCTGACCGAAGCCATCTTATGAAATTTCAGGGCTAGATGTGCATTTATCATCAGACAGTGTTGGTGAAGGCCGGATTTCATGGTATGTTCGCTGTTTTTCAATTTATGATTTTTATTATAAGACAAAAAAAAGTGGTAAAGTGAGTCTTTTAAACTGAAAAATACAGTAATTCTTTTTGGCGACTGAACACCTGGTGTTTCAGTTTTCAAAAGTGCCCATCTGTATAAAGAAATTACAGACATTCTGCCACAGCTAAATTGAAGAAAATTTAGAAGCAAATGAATAATAGAAAAAAAAATATGCGCAAAGGTGTACATAGCCATCATGTGTACTCTGAGTGGTTTTGTTCTATCCCAAGTTAAAAAAGAAACATATGTCTTAGCAAGCAGCCAGTATTTATCTGCACGACACAACATTTATAGGGTATTAGGGTTCTCCTTGGGGGAGAGAATCATTTTGTAGTGGATAGTGGCTAGCTATCTGGCTTGCATGTGTGAACATTATTACATTAGTGGGGTATGTGCGTTCTCTATTGGTAACTACTGTAAAATCTTTTGCAACAAGTAGCTTATGGTTGTACTGTATGTGTGTATGATACATTAGTGGATTGTCTGGGCTCTTCAGGCAACCACCAGTATCTGCATCTAGTCTGCACCTGTTTTAGTGTGGTGTTGCACTATATGGGACAGATGAATTTTGTTTTGTGGCAGGCAGCTAGCAGTTGTCCGCAGTGGTTCAGCATGGGACTGCACATGAAATTAAAAATTTTGATCCCGCTCCACTGTCAAAATGATCAAAGGACCAGTCCTCGCAGGCACATTGAGTGCCCAGAAAGTGGGAGCAGCAGAGTAAGACAGTCTACCCAAAAATCCTGAAGGAAAATGTACGGTCATCTATTCGTGACCTCAAGCTGAAGCACACTTAAATTATGCAGCAGGACAATGATCCAAAACCCACTAGCCTTCATGGTAGAGTTCAAAGATGAAAACCACTGCTGAGCAATAAGAAAATAAAGGCTCTTCTCAGTTTTGCCAGAAAACAGAAAACATCTTGATGATCTTGATGATCCTCAAGACTTTTGGGAGAATACTCTGTGGACTGACGATACTAAAGTTTAACTTTTCGGAGTGTGTATGTTCCATTATATGTGGCGTTGAAGTAACACAGCATTTCAGAAAAGGAACATCATCCCAACAGTAAAATATATTGGTGGTAGTGTGATGGTCTGGGTTTGTTTTGCTGCTTCAGGACCTGGAAGACTTGCTATGGTAAATCAAACCATGAATTCTGCTGTCTACCAAAAAATCCTGAAGGAGAATGTCAGGCCACTTTGAAGTGGCCTAGTCAAAATCCTGACCTTAATCCGATTGAGATGCTGTGGCACGACCTTAAAAAGGCGGTTCATGCTCAGAAACCCTTCAAGATGGCTGAATTACAACAATACTGTAAAGATGAATGAGCCAAAATTTCACCAGAGAGTTGTAAAAAACTAATTGCCAGTTATTGCAAATGCTTGATTGCAATTGTTGCTGCTAATGATGGCCCAACCAGTTATTAGGTATAGGGGGCAATCACTTTTTCACATAGAGCTCTGTAGGTTTGAGTTTCTTTATTCCTTAATAATAAAGATCTTAATTTAAAACTGCATTTTGTGATTACATGTGTTATCTTTGTTTAATAATTAGATTTGTTAGCTGTTCTGAAATATTTAAGTGTGACAAACATGCAAAAGAATAGGAAATCAGGAAGGGAGAAAACACTTTTTCACACAACTGTACAGTATATTATGGATTATATCTGTGTTGTGCTCTGAATAGTAATTTTTTAACAGCTGCCAGATCTCTGCACTTTGTGTTTGTATGCTCACAATAGTTGGTTGCCTGCCCCATGTTTTTATGCCCCAACAAAATATGCAAATCTGTGGAGCAAAAATTCTTTGCACATCTGGAATCTTACCATTACAGAGCGGATAGCGCTGAGTGAAGGGCTCCCTCTATCCTCTGCTTTAATTGTGACTTGGTACTGACCCTTCAGGGTTCTATCCAGATTACTAGCAACTCTGGACATTAAAAAAATAAATGAGGTCAAATTAAGTTAAATTCGTATAAACCAACAAATTTGAAATGCTGATTATCTGCTTTATCACAACAGACCTGACAGAACCAGTGTATTTGTTGTTTTCAGAAATACTGCTTATGCTAAAGATGTTTCCAAGTTGCTGAGTTTCACTGTTAGAGAAAATGAATTCCACTTTTTCAATGGAGAAGACTATTTCAGCATTTTTTCCACTGTCTTTATCTGTAGCCTTGATGGGAAAAAAAACATTGTAAATTGCATAATTGTTAAATACAGTAACAGTATCATAAAAACATGAATAATATATTACAGCCAAGTTTGAGTTTGACAGAACAACTAAATATTTTTGCCACACTAAAAAAGTGCAAATACCATAGATTTTCACAATTTCAAATTTACAAAGTGCGCCTTCATCTTCAGTAACATAAGGCTGAGCTGAATAATACCAGAATTTATGAGCATAGTTTAGGGAGCATTATTGTCACACACATAAATATACATTATCCAATGTTTCAAAAAAATTTGAGTCAAAAATTTGAGAGGTTGAGCTTGATGGACGTAGGTCTTTTTTCAACCTATGTAACCCATTTCATTATATTATACATTTGACTACTTGTCAGTAAGGTAAATCTTTAAAGCTCAAAACGAAATGAACGACATATACAAAATATATTAATTACCTCCACATAGGCCACTTGAGTAGCAATAACAGCAGTTTCAGGTATAACCACTGAAGAGATAGAAGTGTAATAGTAACCATGCTTTATTCATTGTAACAGTTTGTAAGATGGAAACAAATATATAAGTTTTATATAAATAAGTTTGGCTCATCCTAATAGTCTGCAAAACTGATCCAGTAGCAGGCAAAAAATATCCATATTAGAGAAGTCAATTTTCCAAACAAGAAAGGAATCCAGGCCGATTTAAAACTCTTTGAATTAATTATGCAATACTATTTGTTTTTCAGGCAGAAGGTTCAGTAGCCTCTTAGCACAGAAACCCTATTATCTACAGTTGCATTTCAAATTTTTCTAAACCCATTGCAAATTAGGCTTATACGCAAAAGTTCAAACTTTCTGCTGTTTTCAGTAAACCTATAAAACAAGAACAATGTAAATACCACAACATAACAAATAAATGTTTTCTTTTTTTCAAATTCAACAAAAAATGCCCCATTTAATCATTAGTGCAGAATTATTCATCCCATTCACGACACTCATCTTTAGCACTTAGTAGAGCAACCTATGGCTGTTATAACTTGCTGCAAACAGGATTCAAAGCCAACTTCAGGTGGTGTTCCTAAACAATGTCAGCCCACTCCTTATGCACTATGCCCTCCAGTTCACAAATATTCTTGGTTGGTCAAGAGAGGGGTCCAAAAGCTAAAACAATAGATCATTCACTATCTTGCACAAATAAGGAAAAGGATAAAAAAAAAAGATAGCAAAATTAACAAGTTTAAAGGGTAAAAGGAACACTGGCTAAAATACCAGAACATGGCAGAAATAGAAAGCCATCAATGACTGATATCAATATGTCAAAAACCCTTCAGTGACTGCAAAAGAGCAGCTACAAAACTTCATAGCAGCAGCAGGCACTGAGGTTTCAGTTTGTATATTAAGGAGCATTATAAATGCTGCATGCCCAAACTCCAAGACATACACCTCTGCTGAACCAAAAGCTCAAGAAACGCAAGCTCCGATATGCTCAAAACCATATAAATAAGCCACAGATGTTTTGTGATTCTGTTCTTAGGAGCAATGAAAGAAAACTGGAACTTTTCCAGCCCATGGACTAGCGGTAGTAAAAAGAATGAAGAATACCCTGTCTACAGTAAAGTATGGCAGTGGCTCAGTGATGATTTTGGGATGCTTTGATTCTTCTGGCACTGAAAACCTGCAGTATTTAGAGGTCAAGATGGATTCATTTAATGTCAGGAAATCTTAGGAGAAAAAGTTATGCCATCTATAAGGAATTTGAAGCTTGGGCATCAATGAACCTTCTGTCAGGACAATAATCACAAGCATACCTGAAGGTCCCCAAAGGCTTGCTCTCAGAAAGTTTCCTGGAAGATTTTTTGAGTGGCTGCCAGAGTTACATGACTTGAACCTCAATCTTTGTTTAATTTTGAAGAAGGATATTGCAGCATGCAAAAATAAGTACAGTTAATTCGTGAACTGAAAGAAATTGATCATGAAGAATGAGCTAATATCCCTCAAGAACTCTGCCAGGAGTCTGGCTATACATCACAATGGCAACAGGTTATAACATCCAGAGGCTGCAGTGCTAAGTAAGTGCCCCTGTCACACCCCAGGGAAGAAAAGCAATTTTAGAGTTATGTATGAGAGGTATTTCAATTTTCACAATCGTGCATATACCTCCTTATTTTTGTGCCTCCAAATAGAACCTCTTATACCAGATTCATCGTGTTAAAATCTTTGGCAACAAAAATTAACTCAACAACCTGCAGTCATCATTACCACTTGCTATAAAAGGCTTGTGACCTGTAATACATTAATATACATACCAAATGCTTTATTGACCTCTTCAAATTCAGGAGCATGATCATTCACATCTTGTATCACCACTCTCTGGCTCACTAGATATAAAAAAGTGACTTAGAGCTTGTTTGGTTAAGTAAGGCGTTTCAGTATCGCACAGCACAGGTAAAAACTCCAAGGTAAATTCACATATTAAAATTGAATGTGTTGATTAACGCTAACATGTTTTCTGAGTAAGTTATCAAATATTACAAGTATACTACTTTCAATATAATACAAAGCTGGGGGAAAAAAAGTGGATTCACTCTGCGCTGCTTGAAGGGTAAAGTCAAGATGGTTGTTTCAAATAAATATGTGGTTTTATTCTACACGTTTCGAAGCGCTAAGGCTTCGTCATCAGGATACCACAAATGTATATACACAAATATAGATTTGTGGTATCCTGATGTGAAGCTTACTGTTTGCCACATAGGTTTTTTTTTGCCTTCCTCTGGATTAACATGTTAGGGCAGGTTAGGATAGGATATGGGTTGAACTAGATGGACTTAAAGTCTTCCTTCAACCTTAATAACTATGTTACTATGTACTGTATGCTCCTGTACATAACTTGACCAAAAAGACTTGATCTTCTGGAATCTGCATTAAAATAGCTGCATTTATGTTTTTGCATAATCAATCTGTTAGCTGGTTTCAAGCTAGATCTACAATTCTGTACTCTTAGCCTACACAACAAAGAACATCAGAGCGAAGACCAGCAGAGCTGAGCTGTGTTTGATGCCTGCTGACATATCAGTGATGTGAAACTGCAAATGCTGCTCTGTTGACGCATATGGCAGAAGTTTTTCCCCTGCCATATGCATCAACAGAGCCAATCTGTCAGTAGACACCAAACACAGCTCACATGCTGCTCTCCGCTCTGCAGTGTTCAATTGTGCAGGCACAGCAGAGCGGAGCACAGAACTGATACTTTCTTTTTCAAACCAGCTAAGAGATCAATGATACAAAAATATACCTGAAGCTATGTTGAAGCAGAGGGCAGAAGATAAAATCAAGCTGACACACTAATGAACTAGACCATATTGTGTACAGAAGAAGCAAGTATATTCTAAATATTGAATACATTTATGTCAGTAGTGAGGCATAGCAGAGGTATACTGGAAAGCAGATTAAATAGATTGCACTCACTGTACATGATAGGCCAGGAGTAATGGACCTACAGTAGCAAAGATCCAATGGCAGCTGAAGGACAAATAGATCTTGGGGGGCATTCTTAGGGGTGATGTGTGCAAAATGGGGCAGATTTAACAGTGAGATATATTAGCACAAATGAATATCTATATATGTACATTCTTATAAGACAAAATTGTGATTTTGGGGAAAGCCCTTTAACAATAATGGTAGGTGGACACACCATTCTGGCTGTATCTATCTCCAATAAAGGTCAGCTTGTCCTCCACACGTAAAAGCATCACCATAAGATCACATTCTTCATAATCAACATCTTCAGTGTGATTTACAAACAGTTCTCCATTGCGCGCTAGCCATAGCCAGTCATAGCATATACTGCCCACATCTTCTCCATTTTTTAAGCAGGTCATATCAAGTTTCTGAAATTCAAGGTCGTGTTGGGTATCAGGATCAGTTGCAATTAATGTTGCAATTCGTTTTGGTCCATCTGTTGTGTTCTCAAAAATGTACAGATCTTTCAGAGAAGATGGATCTATGTTTGGTGGCTCATCATTAAGGTCAAGTACTTCTACAAAGACAATGGCAATTGCAGTATTGCTATCATCCTGAATTCCATTGTCCTCAGCTTCTATTATCAAAGTGTACATATTCTGAGTTTCATAATCCAGCATCAAAGACGGGTCACTTAAAGTCAGGATCCCAAGGTATTGGCCCAAAGTCTGTCTTTGTCCACGTATAATAAAGTTCCCAGATCCACCCTGGGAAATACTAAAACTGATACGATTATTTATTTCTGTCTGATCTAGATCAGTGGCATTTATGCTCCCGACATAAGCACCTAAAAAATGAAATAATTATGATAAAATACAATTAATTTACCATTTAAGAATCTAATATTATTACAACAATAGATTGGTGGGAAAGGAACGTAACCGCAGGAGCAGACAAGTTCAGAGCCGCAGAAGCGGACAGGCAGAGAACCGCAGGTGTGGACAGGTACCTGCAGGAGCAGACAGGAACAGAACAGCAGGAGCGGAAGGTATGGAACCACAGGTGTGGAATTGAACGGAACCACAGGTGTGGAATTGAATGGAACCACAAGTGCGGACAGGAACAGAACCGCAGGAGTAGTTGACAAGTACGGAGCCGCAGGAGCAGACAAGCAGGGAACCACAGGTGTAAACAGGCAGAGAACCACAGGTGCAGACAGGGAATGGCAGGTGCAGACAGGCAGGGAACCGCAGGTGCGGACAGGTTCTGATACAGACAGGACAGACAGGATCAGATACAGACAGGACAGACAGAATAGAAAGGGTCAGATTCAGACAGGACAAATACAGGGACCTTACAATGAAGCAGCAAGAGTACATACTGATCCTAATGTTGCTCAGGCAGAGATTTAGAGATAGGTACAGATTCAGACAGAGCAGGTTTTAAGAAAGGTACTGCTTCTGACAGCAGGTTAGAAGTAGGGACTGATTCAGACACAGCAGGTTTGTAGGAAGGATACTGCCTCTGACATGGCAGGGTTAGAAGTAGGGACTGATTCAGACACCGCAGGTTGGTAGGAAGGGTACTGTCTGACATGGCAGGGTTAGAAGCAGGGACTGATGCAGACACCGCAGGTTGGCAGGAAGGGTACTGACTGACATGGCAGGGTTAGAAGTAGGGACTGATTCAGACACAATAGTTTTGTAGGAAGGATACTGCCTCTGACATGGCAGGGTTAGAAGTAGGGACTGATTCAGACATAGCAGGTTTGTAGGAAGGATACTGCCTCTGACATGGTAGGGTTAGAATTAGGGACTTATTCAGACAGAGCATGTTTGTAGGAAGGGTACTGCCTCTGACATATCAGGGTTATAAGTAGGGACTGATTCAGACACAGCAGGTTTGTAGGAAGAATACTGCCTCTGATATGGCAGGAAGAAGGGACTGATTCAGACAAGCAGGTGTGGAAGCAAATGCTGATTCAGACACAGATAGGTTCAGAGACAGGTCCAGATTCAAGCATAACAGATTTAGAGCTACAACAGGAATAAGATCAGGTTCAGACACATATTCAGAGATACAACAGGTTCACGAATCATGCCCAAACCATACAGACCCAGGAAAACTGGTTCAGACAAGATCAGATACAAGGTTCAGGTTCAGAGTTTAGGTCCAGGCCAGACAAGTCCAGGGAGAGGTTCAGGTACAGACAGGACCTTACAACAGACTTAGAGGCTTAAAGACAAAATAGACACTAAAGTCCTAGATGTTGAATAGGCATCTTTCAATAGGGTGCCTTAAATGCCAGATGCCTCTCTGGTATTTGCTGGCAGACCCCTTTAAGAAACAGGAAGTGTGCTCACACTAGGCAAGATGCCTGGAAACCTGTGAGGCATTCACAGGCATGGGGACCAGTGAGCTGTGACAGATGCCCGCAACAGAAGTGTGACTGGGATGGTAAATATGTCAGCATTCCTATCAGGGAGAAGAAGAGGCATACAGAGATTCTGGCATTACACTATGTTTTTAGTTTAAATATTGATTTTTCGGTGATAGACTCATTTTCCTATGGTGCTCCATGTATGAACATATTACAAACTTATTTTTCCTTAGGAACAATGCTTTTAGGGGACAATAGCTTCATAATGCAGCATCAGATATAGAACACCACATAATAGTAATAGTGGTGTCTTAAAAAGGTTTCCTATAATGTTTCCAAACAACTCTGAACAATTAAAATTCCATGTCTGCAAATTGAGATTTCTGGTTTGGCTTTTTTCTTAAGTGATATGGCAAGGTTTGTTAAAAGGCTCGACATTGACTTTTTGGATTGATTCTTCCAATAGGTGGCTCTAGGGTTCAAGTCCTCCTCCTCCCTGAAGATGCAATTTGCATAACTAGTTGTAGAAACTTTATGGTAAGTCTCTTATAACACTTACTAGATGGAGGCTCGATGCAATCGCATTGGGAGGACGGTAATGTCACGATGAGGGTAGGCTTTGCAGCATTGAGAATCTCTCTCTTTCTCCATGTGCTGACTTCTCCCGTCTGTGCTCTCTTCTTTGACCTGTCTACCCCACGTGCTATCCCCCCTTGGTTTGCTGTCTCTCTCCTTCCAGTGCTGTGTTCTCCCCTCATGTGCTGTCCCATTTGAGCTGTCTCCCCCCTGTGCTCTGTCTCTCTCACCCCTGTGTCTGACCGTGTACAGAACATACAACAGCTCCTGGGTAGGGGAGGAAGCAAAAGACAATACTGACATTACAGCAGGAGATTATAGAAGATACATTTTGTGAGGTAAAATATTGTTTAAAAACAGTCAGTGAAATATTTTACCTCACAAAATAAATCCTCTGTGATTCCCTGCTGTAATGTCAGTATTGTCTTTTGCTACCTCCCCTGCCCAGGAGATGTGGTATGCTCCGTACACGGTCAGACACAGACAATTTTTAAAATGAATTTTCATTCGTGGAAAACCCCTTTAATGTGACCGGCTTCCTCTGCCTGTAGACATGTCGAGCATGTGCCGCCGGGATGAGCCGAATGATTCACTGCACCTGCGCAGTGCGACGGTGTTCCGCTGTTGGTACCGCGCAAGAGGCTGCGTGAGTGTGTGAGTGAGTGTGTGAGTGTGACTGTGAGTGTGTGAATGTGCGAATGTGAGTGTGTGAGTGTATGAGTGTCAGTGTGAGTGTATGAGAGTGTGAGTCTGAGTGTGAGAGTGAGTGTGAATGTGAGTGTGTGTGTGAGTGTGAGTGTGGGTGTGACTGTGAGTGTGAGTCTGAGTGAGTGAGTGTGTGAGCGTGAGTGTGTGAGAGTGTTAGTGTGAGTATATGAGTGTGAGTGTGTGAGTCTGAGTGTGTGAGTGTGAGTCTGAGTGTCAGTGAGTGAGTGTGTGAGTGTGTGGTGCGAAGGTGTTCCGCTGGTGGTACCGTGCAATAAGTTGGTACTAGCAGCAGTTTCCATATTGAGACACCCATCACTTGGGTGTCCCAATATGGCGGTTGGTGAACTTTTTCAGCTTGGAATTCTGGGATACGGTAACATCTGGACAGAACAGGAAATGAAAACATTATAAGGAAATTATATAAATAGATTAACATAATGTTTTTATAGATATTGAAATTGTTTACACAGCAATTTTCTTACCTGGAGTGCTCTCACTTACAGTAAAATTGTATTCAGCTTGAGAAAAAATGGGCCCATTGTCATTTAGATCCTGAAAGATAATGAAATACCACTGTATATTACAAAGCGTAATCCATATCACATCAGACGTATACTTTTTAAAGGGAACCTGTTATTCAGTGGGGCCCTGGGCAAAAGTTAAAAGAGGGGCCTCAAAGGCTCACACATTGTACCATCACACAGAAACATCTAGGTTATATTTATATGGGCTGAATTCAGGCCTTTAAATGAGCATGAGCAATAATATTCAAGTCGTTTATACAGGCTGATGATCACTAATAGATCAGTGTGTTCCCATACAGTGTCATGCTCTTAACTGCACATCTGCAATTTACACCAGACAATGTGCTGCTGAGAACAATGATTTTCGTTCCAACATAAACAATTCAATCACCCAATGAATAAGCATAATATTGCTCATTAATTGGGCTTTTTCCTACATGTTCACACCTATGAACTCACATATAGTAACATAGTAATTGAGGTTGAAGAGAGACTTTTAGTCCATCTAGTTCAACCCATAGCCTAACCTAACTTGCCCTAACATGTTGATCCAGAGGAAGGCAAAAAAACCCATGCGGCAAACACTAAGCTCCACATTGGGGAAAGAAATTCCTTCCCGACTCCACATACGGCAATCAGACTGGTTCCCTGGATCAATGCCCGATCAAGGAATCTAGTAATCTTGTACCTGTAATATTATACTTTTCAAGAAAGGCATCCAGTCTCAATTTTAGTAGGGAATCACTCATTACAACATTATATGGCAGAGAGTTCAAAAGTCTTACTGCTCTTACAGTAAAGAATCTACGTCTGTGATTATGACTAAACCTTCTTTCCTCCAGACGTAGAGGATGCCCCCTTGTCCCCGTCACAGGTCTAAGAGTAAAAAGATCATTAGAAAGGTCTTTGTACTGTCCCCTCATATATTTATACATTGTAATAAGATCACCCCTAAGCCTTCGTTTTTCCAAACTAGATAACCCCAAGTGTAATAACCTGTCCTGGTATTGCAGACCCCCCCAGTTCTCTAATAACCTTGGTCGCTCTTCTCTGCACCTGCTCCAGTTCAGCTATGTCTTTCTTATACACCGGAGACCAGAACTGTACACAGTATTCTAAGTGTGGTCGCACCAGTGACTTGTATAGAGGTAAAATTATGTTCTCCTCATGATCATCTGTGCCTCTTTAATACATCCCATTAGTTTATTTGCCTTAGCAGCAGCTGCCTGACACTGGCCATTAAATGTGAGTTTGTCGTCCACCCATGCACCTAGGTCTTTTTCAGTGACAGTTTTGCCCGGTGTTTTACAATTAAGCACATAATTATACATCTTGTTAGTTCTACCCAAGTGCATGACCTTACATTTATCCCCAATAAAGCTCATCTGCCATTTATCAGCCCAAGCTTCTAGCTTACATAAATCCTCCTGTGTTATGAATGCGCTAAAAATGGTTTCTGAGCAGAGGCTGGTGGTTACTGACAGTACTGAACCTTTCAGCGAGGAATGGC
>VIAB01006238.1:49737-74795 GCA_009801035.1 Oophaga pumilio
GTATGCCCCCTACAAGGTCATTAATAAATATATTAAAAAGAAGCTGGCCCAACACTGACCCCTTCGGTACCCCACTGCTAACTGCAACCCAGTCCGAGTGTACTCCATTAATAACCAACCTTTGTTTCCTATCCATGAGCCAGTTCTTAACCCACTTACACATATTTTCCCCTATCCCCATTGTTCTCATTTTATGTATCAACCTATTGTGTGGCGCCATATCAAAAGCTTTTGAGAAGTCCATGTACACCACATCCACTGTGTTTCCTTGGTCCAGTCTGGAACTTACCCCTTCATAAAAACTTATCAGATTAGTCTGACAAGAACGGTCCCTCGTAAACCCATGCTGATACTGTGTCATGAGATTATTCAGCCTCAGACACTCCAATATAGTATCCCTTAGAAAACCCTCCAGGATTTTACCCACAGTAGAGGTTAAGCTCACTGACCTATAATTTCCAGGTTCAGTTTTTGTCCCCTTTGTGAATATTGGCACCACATTTGCAATACGCCAGTCCTGTGGTACAGACCCTGTTATTATGGAATCTTTAAAGATTAAAAATAATGGTCTATCTATGACTGTACTTAATTCCTGCAGTAGTCGGGGACTGGGGATTTGTCTACTTTAGTGACTTTTAGATGCTGCTGTACTTCCTGCTGGGTTAAGCAGGTGACATTAAATGGAGAATTTTTTTTATCACTGATCATGTTATCCGTCATGGGATTCTCTTGTGTAAATACTGTTGAAAAAAATTAATTTAGCATATTGGCTTTTTCCTTATCCTCATCCACCATTTCACCCAGACTATTTTAAGGGGACCAACACTATCATTTTTTAGTTTCTTGCTATTTATGTAGTTAAAGAATATTTTGTTTGGGATTATTTTTTATTTCTCTGGTAATGAGTCTCTCTGCCTCAATCTTTGCTGTCTTGATTTGCTTTTTACAGAATTTATTTAATCTTCTGTATTTATTTAATGCCTCATCACTACCTACCTAGCATGTTTATTCCCATAGGGTATTTATTAAAAATTGAAGGCATACTGAAGCAGCATGGCTACCACAGCATCTTGCAGCGGCATGCTATTCCATCCGGTTTGCGTTTAGTTGGACCATCATTTATTTTTCAACAGGACAATGACCCAAACACACCACCAGGCTGTGTAAGGGCTATTTGACCAAGAAGGAGAGTGATGGGGTGCTACGCCAGATGACCTGGCCTCCACAGTCACCAGACCTAAACCCAATCGAGATGGTTTGGGGTGAGCTAGAACACAGAGTGAAGGCAAAAGGACCAACAAGTGCTAAGCATCTCTGGGAACTCCTTCAAGATTGTTGGAAGACCATTTTCGGTGACTACCTCTTTAAGCTCATCAAGAGAATGCCAAGAGTGTGCAAAGCAGTCATCAAAGCAAAAGGTGGCTACTTTGAAGAACCTAGAATATAAGACATAATTTCAGTTGTTACACACTTTTTTGTTAAGTATATAATTCCACATGTGTTAATTCATAGTTTTGATGTCTTCAAAATACAGAAAAATCTTTAAATGAGAAGGTGTGTCCAAACTTTTGGTCTGTACTATATATATAAAATATATATTGTCATTTTTTACATTTTAAAAAACACAAAAGGAAAATGGTCACAAGCAAAAGTTTGGGCACTCTTGGAGATTTGTGTGCTCAGATAACTTTGACTAAGGTTTCAGGCCTTAATTAGCATGTTAGGGTTATGGCTTGTTTACTATCATAGTTAGGAAAGACCAGATGATGCAAATTTTCCAGCTTTACAAAAACCTAGCCTCCTTTAACCTTGTGCCAAAAACAGCAGTCATGGGTTCTTCTAAGCAGCTGCCTACTACTCTGAATATTAAAATGGTGGAGGCCCACAAAGCAGGAGAAGGCTATAAGAAGACAACAAAGCGTTTTCAAGTTATCCTTTCCTCAGTTCCAAATTAAATTAAGAAATTGAAGCTAGAAGAAACAGCGGAGGTCAAGATAAGCTCTGGAAGACCAAGCAAAATGTAAGTGAGATCTACTCGTAGGATTGCTAGAGAAGCAAATCAGAATCCCCCTTGAATGCAAATGACCTTCAGAAAGATTTAGCAGACTCTGGAGTTGTTGTACATTGTTCTACTGTTCAAAGACACCTGCACAAATATGGCATTCATGGAAGAGTCATCAGAAGAAAACCTCTCCTGCATCCACACCATAAAATTCAGCGTTATAAGTATGCAAAAGAATATCTAAACAAGCCTGATGCATTTTGGAAACAAGTCCTGTGGACCGATGAGGTTAAAATAGAACTCATTGGTCACAATAATCAAAGGTATGTGTGGAGAATGGGGGGGATCAATTATGCTTTAGTTTTGAGTTGCAGTCAATGGCACGGGGAACATTTCATGGGTGGAGGGAAGAATGGATTCAATGAAATTTCAACAATTTCTTTATGTAAACATAACACCATCTGTAAAAAAAAACTGAAGTTGAAAAGATGATAGCTTTTACAAATGGATAATGATCTTCTAAACACACTAACTCAAACAGGCGTAATCTGAAGGTTTTACAATGGCCCTAACAGTCTCCTGATCAAAACATCATTGAGAATCTGATGCTAGTCACAACCCACGGACAGGCCGTGAGTCTGCGAAGTCAGACGTTCCGGGGTCAATACCAAAAGAGCATGTAGTAAACCAAGGGAAAATGCAAATTCGTAAGTCAGGTCACATGCTAGGGTCAGACTACTAGAGAAATAGCGGATAAGCAAAGGGGCAATAACAAGCGAGTAATCAGAACGCGGACCAAAGGTCAGCAGCAGAATATCAGATACAAAGGGGCAATAACAAATGGTTAGTCTGAACACAGTCCAAAGGTCAGCAGCAAAATATCAGATGCAAAGGGGCAAATACATTCGGGTAGTCAGATCATGGTCCAAAGGTCAGCAGCAGCAGATCATAACTTACAGCACAGGGAACAGGCGAACACACACCAGGGATCACAAGCTTAGAACAAGCTTTTGACTGGCAGTGATCTGGTCCAGACAGCTCACCTAAATAGCAGGGCAATAACCAAGCACAGGGAGCACCTGTGGAAATCTCTGCCCATTCCAGTCTCAGATAGGTCAACCGAGCTGTCAATCAAAGCACTGACAGCTCAGCATGCCCCAGCCCAGGATAGGATGACAGAGTTGTCCATCACTGAGTCCCAGACACTCTGAGCAGTGGAATTGTGGCAGAAAATCTGTGGCTAGACTTCAAAATTGCAGTGCATGCAAGACAACACAGGAATATCACAGAACTGACACATTTTCCATGGAAGAATTGATTAAAATTCCTCAAACAAGAATTGAAAGATTCATGTCTAGCTGAAAAAAGTGTTTACAAGCAATGATACTTTCAAAACGGGGTGCTACTAGGTACTAACCATGCATTTATATATATATTTTTGTCCTAAAATTCAAAGGAATTGTGTCATCTTTTACTTTAGCCCTTTTAAAGATGATTTCATCTTCAACTTGTTTAACTGTTCATAATAACAGTGTCACGCCCGCTGTCACGCCTGCCGCCTCCACTGCGCTTCCCTCCGAACCCCGGCGTGCTCGCCTCTCCCGTTGGGCCCCCGGAGTGAGCGCACGTCTCCCGGTTTCCTCACTTCCGGTTCTGCGCCCGGCTTTTGGGACCCGTCGGGTGCGCATTTACACTTCGCACCATAGACTCTGTGACACATTTCCTCCAGGCTAAGACAGCAGCCGCTCCATCTCTTTTCTCTATGATCCAGGAGGACCCTGACCCGGAAGTCCTGCAGCACACGCCCTATATCAGGTAGCCTCGCCCCCAGCGCTATGCCTGACTATCATTTGTGTTCCACGTCTGATTCAGGCCCACGCTTCCCTGTGCTCTCCTGCCTTTTGCCCTGTCCTGCACCCTGCGCTGCATTCCCTTCTAGTGTCCGTCTGTGCCTGCCTCTTCCTGTGTCGTCTCCTCCTTGTCTTCAGCCGCCTACTTCCGAACCTGTAGCACTCTTCCCTGTGGTCATCGGTTGCTCCTTCCTGTCTTCTTGTCTGCCACCTGCCTGTGTCTCCCTCCATCGGTTCCCGGGTATCAGCTGCCGTGGCGATAGTCTCCCCTGGGTCTGCCCCTAACGCTCCCTGTATAGGGGGTGGTCCACCTGGCCAGCTCGCCCAGGGGAGGTTCGTTGTCACGGTCCTGCAGGTTCACTCCTGGATTCCCCGAGCATCACAGTATAGTCAGGCCATGGACCCCGCTGGTGCCATGACCCCAACCCAAAAAGAACATGTGTTCCTATGGGAGAATAAAACAATGATAATGTCCTTCCTCAAGACCATGGAGTCCTGTCTGGCGTCTTTACAGGCCTCTGATCCTGGTAGTGCTTCACAGCTAGCCAGCCTCCAACAGGAGCTTAATCAGCAGTGTGACACTCAGGCCCACATTCTAAATTACATGGCATCAGTGGATAATCGTCTCCTTGCACTTCAGTCTGTCGCTTCTGCCCCGGTCCAGGCTGCGGCTCCTCACCCGCTGTCCCGTTTAGCAAAACCTCCTTAGTGGCGATCCCAAATTGTGTAGGGGGTTTTTAAATCAATGCCAGCTACACTTTGAACTGTTGCCGCAGCAATACCCCACTGACCGTGCCAAGGTGGCCTTTATCGTGTCCCATTTAGAGGGGGAGGCATTAGCCTGGGTAAATCCTCTCTGGGAACGAGATGACCCTTTAGTCTCCCAACTCTTCACCTTTCTGCAAACCTTTCGGAGGGTGTTTGACGAGCCGGGCCGCCTAGCCTCTACTACCAAATCGCTTTTTAATCTTCACCAGGGCACGCTCTCGGTAGGTCAATACGCCATTCGGTTCCGTACCCTGTCCTCTGAACTGGGTTGGAACAACGAGGCCATGGTAGGAGCCTTTTGGCGAGGACTCTCGGGTTGAATTAAGGACGTGCTGGCCGGTCGGGACATGCCAACCTCTTTGGAGGATCTGATCTCCCTGGCTACCCGCATCGACTTGCGCTTTCAGGAGCGCTCCCGAGAGGCCGCTAGAGGGAGAAGATTTCCTCGCCTCACCCCGGCTACCCGCAGTCCTTCCCGCTCGCACCCTGTGACAGCTTCTGCGGCCTCTGCACTGGAGCCCATGCAAGTGGACCGACTCAAGCCGATGGAGCAGCACCGGAAAGAAAGGCTCGCACAGGGTCTCTGTTTCTATTGTGGGAGTGCATCACACTTCTTGCATTCCTGTCCCGAGCATCCGGGAAACGCCTCCGCCTAGGACAGGTAAGAGAGGCCTCCCTAGGTACCTGTGATTCCTCTCTACCCTTGACACTTTCTGTTCTTTTGCATCTGGGCTCCAATCGTTTTTCTGAGTGGGCTTACATAGATTCTGGTGCAGCTGGAAACTTCATTCAGCTTGAGGCAGTTAGGAAGCTTCGGATCCCTGTCAGGTCCCAGGAGACTCCTTGGGAGATAGCTTCGGTCGACGGCCAACCACTGCGGATGTTCGTTACTCAGGTCACCGAAGAGCTGGAACTTCAGATTGGAGCCCTGCACCGGGAGAGGATAGCCTTCTACGTGCTGCCCTCATTGTCTCATGCCATCCTTTTGGGTCTTCCTTGGTTGAGAAAACACGAGCCTATTCTAGAATGGCAGTCTGGGGACATCCTGCGTTGGGGACAGTCCTGCCAGAGTATGTGTTTGCTTCCCGTTCAGCCGAAGAATTCCTCATGACCAACTTCGGTGTCTCCAGATTTACCTTCTGTCTTTTGGGCCTTTTCGGATGTCTTAAACAAGAGGGAGGCAGAGAACTTGCCTCCGCATCGTCCATATGATTGCCCAATCGACCTTGTTACAAGGCTCCACTCCTCCCTGGGGTCGGATTTATCCGCTGTCCCCTTCTGAGACTCAAGCCATGACCGAAAATGTCCAAGAGAATCTGGCCAGAGGCTTTATTCGCAAGTCTTCTTCACCCGCAGGTGCGGGTTACTTCTTCATCAAGAAAAAGGATGGGTCCCTGCATTGACTACCGGGGCCTCAACGATATCACCATTAAAAACAAATATCCGCTTCCTCTCATTCCGGAGCTGTTCGACTGTCTGCGGGGGGGACAAATTTTCACAAAATTGGATCTTCGTGGGCCTATAATTTAATCCGTATCCGCTCTGGAGATGAGTGGAAGACCGCTTTCAACACCCGTAATGGCCACTATGAGTATTTGGTCATGCCCTTCGGCCTGTGCAATGCCCCCGCAGTGTTCCAGGAATTTGTCAATGATGTGCTCCGAGATCTACTTTATTCCTGTGTGGTGGTGTACTTGGACGATATTCTTGTGTTTTCCCCGGACCTGTCTACCTACAGAAGAGACGTCCACCAAGTGTTGTTACATCTGAGAGAGCATCGTCTTTATGCCAAGCTCGAGAAGTGCTCTTTTTAACAGTCTTCTCTACCGTTCTTGGGTTACATCATTTCTGACTCAGGCCTACGTATGGACCCGGGAAAAGTGTCCGCCGTACTCAACTGGCCGCGTCCCCAGGGAGTCAAGGCAATCCAGCGATTCCTTGGTTTTGCTAATTACTATCGGCAGTTTATTCCACACTTTTCCACCTTGACCGGCCCTATCTCCGCTCTGATCCGTAAGTGGGCCAATCCTCACCTCTGGTCACCTGAGGCCGAGGATGCCTTCCGGTCCTTAGGACAAGCCTTTGCTACAGCTCCCATTCTCCATCGTCCTGAAGTTAACAAGCCCTTCATTCTTGAGGTGGATGCCTCTGCCACTGGGGCCGGTGTGGTACTTTCTCAGAGGTCTTCCTCCGGATGACTGGTCACCTGTGGCTTCTTCTCTAAGTCATTCTCCACCTCGGAGAAGAACTATGCCATTGGTGACAGGAAGCTGCTCGCTATCAAATTGGCTTTGGAGGAGTGGCGGTATCTCCTGGAGGGAGCTGTACATCCTTTCAAGATCTACACAGACCACAAGAACCTGGCATACATCAAGACAGCACAGAGGCTTAATCCCCGGCAGGCCAGGTGGTCGCTTTTCTTGGCCCAATTCGATTTTGAGCTCCATTTCCGCCCCGGCGATAAGAAACTCAAAGCAGATGCCTTATCCAGATCCTTTCTGGTCACCGATAGTGAAGAGAAACCATCGCACATCATGGATCCTAGCAAAGTCATCGTGATTGCTCCTGTTAATCTGACTTCTCTGCCTCCGGGTAAGACTTTTGTTCAAGAAAGCAATAGGAAGTGAGTCTTACACTGGAGTCATGCCTCCAAGCTGGCAGGGCATGTCGGTTTCAAGAAAACCCTCTCTCTTGTCTCTCGTTACTATTGGTGGCCCTCTCTCCCTCAAGATGTCCGAAGTTTCATCGCCTCTTGTCCCTTTTGTGCCAAAAACAAGGTTCCTCGACACCTACCCTCTGGTCTCTTGAACCCGCTTCCGGTTCCTTCAGCTCCCTGGCAACATATAGCAATGGACTTTATTACTGATCTGCCTCGGTCTTCGGGTCATACAGTCATCCTTGTGGTCGTGGACCGATTTTCCAAAATGGCTCATTTCATCTCTCTGCCAGGATTGCTCTCTGCACTCGAGTTGGCAAGAATTTTCATCACCCATGTTTTCCGGATTCACGGCTTTTCTCAGCATATTGTTTCGGATAGAGGAGTCCAGTTCACCTCACGGTTTTGGAGAGCCCTATGCAAACTAATGGATGTGACATTGGACTTTTCCTCTGCCTACCATCCCCAAACTAACGGTCAGGCAGAACGTATGAATCAAATCCTGGTAACTTATCTCCGTCATTTCTCCAGAGTCCACCAGAACAATTGGTCCAGCTTGCTCCCTTGGGCCGAGTTTGCTTATAATAACCACACCAGCGAATCCTCATCCAAGTCCCCTTTCTTTATCGTCTACGGGCAACATCCTGGTGTACCTCTGTCGGTACCTCCTGTCTCGGGTGTGCCGGCGGCCGATCTTCTGACCGAGGAGTTCTCCAGGGTCTGGCAGGAGACCAAAACTGCACTTGTACGAGCACGGGACAGGACAAAGAGACATGCTGATAAAAAGCGCCTGGATTCCCCGTTGTATCATCCTGGGGATAAAGTATGGCTGCCCTCCAAATTCGTCTGTCTTAAGATCCCCTCATATAAACTAGGTCCCCGGTACATCAGTCCATTTGAGGTCTTAGCTCGTATCAACGATGTTGCCTACAAGTTAAAGCTCCCCGCCTCGCTATGAATTCCAAATTCTTTCCACGTTTCCCTCTTGAAACCTGTCATACTCAACCAGTTCCACGCTTCCACTGGTCGTTCGCCTCAGCCTATTTCTGCAC
The DNA here is from genome assembly GCA_009801035.1 of Oophaga pumilio. NCBI lineage: Eukaryota > Metazoa > Chordata > Amphibia > Anura > Dendrobatidae > Oophaga > Oophaga pumilio. The sequence goes on from VIAB01006238.1 coordinate 58,066, forward strand.
AAGATGTCTTTGAAATTAAAGACATTCTTGCTATGAAAAGGTCTAGAGGAAAGACCCTCTTTAATTGATTGGAAAGGTTTTGGTCCCGAGGAAAGGTCTTGGGAGCGCCAGGAGAACATCCAGGCTCCTCGAATTTTAGCTAGGTTCCTTTCCAGTCTTAAGAAGAGGGGGCGTAAGGAGGGGGGTACTGTCACGCCCGCTGTCACGCCTGCCGCCTCCACTGCACTTCCCTCCGAATCCTGGCGTGCTCGCCTCTCCCAGCGCGCCCCCGGAGTGAGCGCACGTCACCCGGTTTCCTCACTTCCAGTCCTGCGGCCGGCTTCTGGGACCCGTCGGGTGCGCATGCACACTTTGCACCATAGACTCTGTGGCACATTTCCTCCAGGCTAAGACAGCAGCCGCTCCATCCCTTTTCTCTATGATCCAGGAGGACCCTGACCCGGAAGTCCTGTAGCACACGCCCTATATCAGGTAGCCTCGCCCCCAGCTCTGTGCCTGACTATCATTTGTGTTCCACGTCTGATTCAGGCCCATGCTTCCCTGTGCTCTCCTGCCTTTGGCCCTGTCCTGCACCCTGCGCTGCATTCCCTTCTAGTGTCCATCTGTTCCAGCCTGTGCCTGCCTCCTCCTGTGTTGTCTCCTCCTTGTCTTCAGCCGCCTCCTTCCGGACCTGTAGCACTCTTCCCTGTGGTCATCGGTTGCTCCTTCCTGTCTTCTTGTCTGCCACCTGCCTGTGTCTCCCTCTTCCACCTGCCTGTTCCCGGGTATCAGCTGCCGCGGTGATAGTCTCCCCTGGGTCTGCCCTGAACGCTCCCTGTATAGGGGGTGGTCCACTTGGCCAGCTCGCCCAGGGGAGGTTCGTCGTCGCGGTCCTGCGGGCTCACTCCTGGATTCCCTGAGCATCACAAACAGTAATTTTGACCAGGGGGACACAAAATTTTTACATGCCACTGTACAGTGCACATACATACAGACATATATGTATTCACAGAGCTAATACATTTAGACACATGTATACTCAGAGCACATACATACAAACTTATATGTATACAAAGAGCACATACATACTGTAGCGATACTAATGGTCGCATAGTGAATGGAAGGTATGTGGTAGGGGCATCACCATACCTATGTATGTGTTTTAAGAACCTGTGGTGATGTCATGATCACCTGACCAGTGCATGTGATGTTACCTCACCTGTGGGTGTGGTTACAGGCTATGTAACAGAGGTGTTTAGCACAGGTGAAGAGTGTGTTGTGGGAGTCTGCCAGTGTGGACAGACTTCCATGTGTCCAGGCTGGACACTACATAGAGGTCTCTGTTTGAAGCGAGAAGTCTTCCTGTATCGGTGGCTCCAGATAGAGCCTGAGTGCTGGACATTGCACAAGCCTGTGTTCCCACAGGACTAGGAGAGCAGAGCTCTGATATGGACATTGTTACTGTGTCTGCATGTTATAAATACGGTTTACCTTTCTTTTGCTGATTTGATGGTTTATGAAGCCAATAAACCCACATGCAAGTTGAAGAGAATGTGCCTCCTGTCTCCTCCTACGCCGCCAAGTGAGTACGATCCTTACAATTGGTGGAGAATGCGGGCAATGATCCAAGGAGCACATGCTGCAGTGCTGGGAATCAGGTGCCAGAGGACGAATAGACGGTCGTGAAAACCGTGAGTGCTATGTTGACCGGGATCAAGAATAAACTGTGCATTTATGTTTATGTGCGATGCCTCTGAGAGAGGAGGTGTCCGGAAACCTGCGTGGTCCACAGGTAATGGAATGGAGTCCGTGATATACTGACTGGGGTCAGGAAGTGACTTTGTAATTACGTGTGTGAGATACCTCTAAGGAGAGGGGTTGTCCGGAAATCTCTATGGCCGAGAGTGTAACAGACAGGAGTCTGTGTTGTGCTGAAGGGTCAGTGAGAAACTGTTTTTTTTCTAAGACACGTGTGAGGTGTTTGCTGTGGCTCGGCGGGGTCACAAAGTTTTTTGTGTTTTTTTTCCTCAATGTGCTGTGGATCGGCGGGTCCATGAAGGTGACAAGCGGCTGGCTGTGGATCGGGGGTCCACGAAGGTGACAAGTGGCTGGCTGTGGATCGGGAGTCCACGAAGGTTACAAGCGGCTGGCTGTGGATCGGCGGGTCCACGAAGTCTGCGGGGCGGAGCTGTGCAGAGACTTGCAGCAGTGGGAGCTGCTGTGGCAAGTTACAGCAAGAGGTTCTGCAGCAGCAGGAGTTGTGGCAGTGCCAGTAGGAGCTGGTGAGGTGCCATAAGGAAATCAGAGGTCCAGAGGGGGCGACCTCTTAAAGTAACAGTACCAGCCCAAAGAGACATAAGGGTCTGTGCGAACTGGGGACTGGTAGAGCAGTGGGGGAGTCCACGGTGGGTGACCCAAAACAGGGATGGGTGCCAAAAATGGGGTGGTAGCCCCAATCAGAACAGCTGCCCAAAAGGGGGCGGTAACCCAAATTGGGATGGTGGCCCAAAAGGGGGTGGAGTCCCAAAAGGGGCGGTAACCCAAATTGGGATGGTGGCCCAAAAGGGGGCGGAGTTCCAAAAGGGGGTGATAGCCCAAATCGGAACAGTTGCCCCAAAAGGGGTGGAGTCCCAAAAGGGGGTGGTAACCCAAATTGGGATAGTGGCCAAAAAAAGGGGTGGAGCTTCCAAAAGGGGCTGCACTAGTGGACATGTCTGAGGAACAGCGGTGTTTGTGTCGAAGTTATACTGAGTGCGGTATAGACTTTCCGTTTAACGACAGGCTACATGTGTGTACCGTAATGCTACACCGTGAAGGAGTCTCTGGATGGTTGGACTCAAAGAGTCAGGTGACTGACAGGAACTCCTCTCGTTCTCTGTCTGACTGCTGCATCTATGGGCTCACTGTGGACTATGTTGTGGACAGAGTGATGCTTGATATGTCCCCAAGTGTCGAGGATCAAGATGGCGGTACACCATCGAACTTATTGTACCCCTTTGAGAGGGACCGGGACTTGGTGTTCTTTGAGGATGCATGGGAGGTTGATGAAGTGTGGGGTTGCTCAGAGGAGAGACCGAATGACCCTAAGGGAACCCCACCACAGCAGGCGGTTGTAGTGGTTCCTTGTGGTGTGATGTGTCAAAAGGAGGTAGCACCACCTAAGGTCGAAGGTGCAGAGTTCCAGGTGACCAGAAGACAGTGTGGGTCAGACCAACTCGGGGACTTTGGGGTGACAAACCGTGTGACCGTGAGAAACAGGATAGCTCCAGAAAAGGGGTCCGACACCTGTCTTAGGGCCCCGTCTCACATAGCGAGATCGCTGCTAAACAGCGATCTCAGCAGTGATCTCGCTATGTCTGACACGTACCAGCGATCAGGCCCCTGCTGTGAATCGCTGATTGTGTCAGAAATGCCAGGACTTTTTTTTGATCGCTGGTCTCCTGCTGGCAGGCACGCATCGCTGCGTGTGACAGGCAGGAGACCAGCGATCTCCTGGTAACCAAGGTAAACATCAGGTTTCCAGGCACCGCGCAGCGCCTGGAAACCCGACGTGTACCTTGGTTACCAACTCCCTGCATCAGAGCGCTGGTTTCCAACGTACACTGCGGGTAACTAGGCGACGTGAGTCGCTTGTTACCCGCAGTGTTGCTGTCCTGATCACTGCCTGAGCTGCCTGTTTGGCTGCTCAGCAGCGATCATGTAGCGACACACCAGCGATCCTGATCGTTGTCGGGATCGCTGGTGTGTCGCTATGTGAGACGGGGCCCTCAGTGGGGACGTGCTGTTCCAGGATGACAGGGGGAGTGGGAGTGACTCCTATGCAGACTGTGACTCAAATGCAAATTTAATTAAAGAAGTGAAGGTGGAGCTGCTTAAAGAGACAGTGAAAGAGACAGTCGAGCGAGAAAGGGTCCTAAGACAAGTGATTGAGCACAGAGCGGAGGAGCTGGAGAAGGAAGTCTCTAAGCTCAGAGAGGCCCATGAGAAGCAGCAGCAGCTTCTCCAGAGAGAGGATGAGTGTCGCTGCTTGTCAGAGGAGCGAGATAAAGTTCTCCGAGAGCTCAAGATAGAGAAAGAGACTAATGCCCAGCTCCAGAACTCCAAGGAGGAAGAAATCCAGCAAGGGAAGTGCCACGCAGATGGCCACACAAGAAATGTCGATGTCTTGGAAAACTGTACTGACGCTCAGGACGAGGAGGACCAACAGTCTGTCCAAGAAGGTGACATGTCAGTTTTCAAGTGCGTAATAGAGATACCCGAAGACATGCGAGAAGCATGTGCCAGTGAGGATGTGCATGAGGCATTTAGAAAGGCGGTAAAAGCATGTAGTATGAACTGGGTGCCAGAGACGAAACAGTTGGTCATACTGTCGACTAGGGAAGTCACAATGAAGCGGGTGGCTGTCCTGAGAGACATGCATCTACAATGCCTCCGAACAAAACAGATGATCATGTGGAGGAATAAAGAAGCCGCTCGACGTCTGAAGCAAGCAAGAAGAGCTCATAGTCGGCTTTGATTGGTGGAGAACATCATTCAAGTGCCCAGAGGTCTGGTGAGGAAAGTTATCGGAAGACTTGGGAAAGTGATGCAGGAGATGGTGAATAGGTCCGATGTGATGAGAGAATTCCTGCTGATGACGAAGCCCAGGTCATGGGTGAAGATGCGATGGTTCCATGCCTCGTTGTTGAATCCATGGAGAGACTTGGGAATTTCTAGATGCTCCTGGAGTATCATGTGGCATACTTGAAGGACGTAGAGCAGCTAAGACTTGAGAGGGAGCAGGTCAACAGAGAGCTGCAGGAAATGGGAAGAAGACGGCCGCTACCTTCAAACCGCAGTATAGAGAGGCGAAGAGGGTCGCTTAAGACTGGAAGTCCTCAAGCTGGAGCTAATACAGGAAATAGGTGGCCTGATGGAAGAGGTAGAAGTAGTGGTGCCTCAGTTAGCTCAGTGTTGAGTAACCTAAGCAGAAGAACCTGTAGTGGACGAAATGAAAAGGAGTCAGACCAGACAGGACGTATGGGCGCAAGGGAATTGCGATGCCGTACTGACCGCTGGGGATGCGGGTGGTCTGACAAGGGGGCATAGTTATCAAAGGACGTGACGGAGTCGGATGACGGATGCCTACAAAACGGTTCAGTAGCAGGGACTGACTTTGACACACGGCTTAACTGTCGGAGACGACCGAGAAGAGTCTCTGGTCAGGTAATGGAAGGTGCCAAGTCCCACGGCTTTAGGCAGAGGGGGGAGGTATGTAGCGATACTAATAGTCGCATAATGAATGGAAGGTATGTGGTAGGGGCATCATCATACCTATGTATGTGTTTTAAGGACCTGTGGTGATGTCATGATCACCTGACCAGTGCATGTGATGTTACGTCACCTGTGGGTGTGGTTACAGGCTATGTAATAGAGGTGTTTAGCACAGGTGAAGAGTGTGTTGTGGGAGTCTGCCAGTGTGGACAGACTTCCATGTGTCCAGGCTGGACACTACAGAGAGGTCTCTGTGTTTGAAGGGAGAAGTCTTCCTGTATCGGTGGCTCCAGATAGAGCCTGAGTGCTGGACATTGCACAAGCCTGTGTTCCCACAGGACTAGGTGAGCAGAGCTCTGATATGGACATTGTTACTGTGTCTGCATGTTATAAAGACTGCTTACCTTTCTTTTGCTGATTTGATGGTTTATGAAGCCAATAAACCCACATGCAAGTTGAAGAGAATGTGCCTCCTGTCTCCTCCTACGCCGCCAAGTGAGTACGATCCTTACAATACAGACACGTGTAATCACAGAATATACATACAGAGGCATACACAGACCACATACGAACACAAATGTATACAGAGAACATACAGACATATGTCTACACAGAGCACATACGTGCAGACATGTATATACAGAGCACAAACACACAGACACTTGTATACGCAGAGCACATACAGTAGGGGAAATAAGTATTTGATCCCTCGCTCATTTTGTAAGTTTGCCCACTGACAAAGACATGTACAGTCTGTAATTTTAAGAGTAGGTTAATTTTAACTTTGAGAGATAGAATATCAAAAATAAAATCCAGAAAATCACATTGTATAAATTATATAAATTTATTTGCATTTTGCAGTGAGAAATAAGTATTTGATCCTCTACCAACCATAAAGAGTTCTGGCTCCTACAGACCAGTTAGACGCTCCTAATCAACTCATTAGCTGCATTAAAAACAGCTGTCTTACATAGTCACCTTTATAAAAGACTCCTGTCCACAGACTCAGTCAGTCAGATTCTAACATTTACAACATGGGCAAGACCAATGAGCTTTATAGGGATGTCAGGGACAAGGTCATAAACCTGCACAAAGCTGGAATGGGTAACAAACCATAAGTAAGATACTGGTTGAGAAGGAGACAACTGTTGGTGCAATAGTAAAAAAAGGAAGAAAAAAAATGACTGTCAATCGACATCGATCTGGGGCACCATGCAAAATCTCACCTCATGGGGGTATCCTTGATCACGAGGAAGGTGAGAGATCAGCATAAAACTACATCGGGGGGAACTTGTTAATGATCTCATGGCAGCTGGGACCAGTCACCAAGAAAACCATTGGTAACACATTATGCCATAAAGGTTTAAAATCCTGCAGTGTCCACAAGGTCCCCCTGCTCAAGAAGGCACATGTGCAGGCCCATCTGAAGTTTGCCAATGAACACCTGGATGATTCTGTGAGTGATTGGGAGAAGGTGCTGTGGTCAGATGAGACAAAAAATTAGGTCTTTAGCATTAACTCAACTCACCGTGTTTGGAGGAAGAGAAATGCTACTTATGACCTAAAGAACAGTGTTCCCACTGTTAAGCCTGGAGGTGGAAAAATTTTGTTTTGGGGGTGTTTCCCTGCTAAGGGCACAGGACTACTTCACTGCATCAATGGGAGAATAGATGGAGCCAAGCACCGTAAAATCCTGAGTGATAGCCTCCTTCCCTCCACCAGGACATTAAAAATGGGTCGTGGCTGGGTTTTCAAGCAAAGACAAGGACCCAAAACATACAGCCAAGGCAACAAAGGAGTGGCTCAAAAAGAATCACATTAAAGTCATGGAGTGGCCTAGCCAGTCTCCAGACCTTAATCACATGGAGGGAGTTGAAGCTCTGAGTTGCCAAGTGACAGCCTCAAAAACTTAATGATTTAGAGATGATATGCAAAGAGGAGAGGACCAAAATTCCTCCTGACATGTGCGCAAACCTCATCATCAACTACAAAAAATGTCTGACTGCTGTGCTTGCCAACAAGGCTTTTGCCACCAAATATTAAGTCTTGTTTGCCAGAGGGATCAAATACTTATTTCTCACTGCAAAATGAAAATAAATTTGTATAATTTATACGTGATTTTCAGTATTTTATTTTTGATATTCTATCTCTCAATGTTAAAATTAACCTACCCTTAAAATCAGTGTCGGAGTGGAGCACCTTGGGCCCACCAGAGAAAATCATTCTTGGGGCCCACTATGTAGCTACATAGAAATAAATACAAGACCACCAATTGTGTGGTAAAAAGCGCTAATATCAGTGTATATTATAAGGTAGTACACGTCTTAATTATATAGCACGGATTGGGGTAGCCCCCTCATAGAATATAAAGTAGCCCCCCTTATAGGGTATAATACAGCACGCCACAAAATATAATGCAACCCCCTCATAAGTTATAATGCAGCCCCCCATAGAATATAATGTAGACCCCTCATAGGGTATAATGCATCCCCCCTCAAAGAGTATAATGCAGCCTCCTCAAAGGGTATAATGCAGCCCCCCTCCACCATTGTCCTCATCACCACCTCCATCATTGCCTCCTCCCCCACTAACATTGTCCTTTCCACCACTACCATCATTGTCCTTTACACCACAACCATCATTGCTTTCTCCCCAACTCCCACATCATTGCCCATTCCAACACCTCCATCATTGCCTCCCCCACCACCATCATTGTCTCCTCATCACCACCATCATCGCCTCCTCACTAGTATCATCATTGCCTTCCCCTTACCACCATCATTGCCCCCCCATCATCATCATCATTGCCTCCCCATCATCATTGCCTCCCCCCACCACCATCATCATCGCCTCCTCACCACCATCATTGCTTCCTCACCACCATCATTGCCTCCCCCACCACCATTGCCTCCTCACCACCATTATCATTGCCTCCTCAACACCATCATCATTGCCTCCTCACCACCATCATTGTCTCCCCCCACCACCATCGCCTCCCCACACCACCATCGCCTCCCCATTATCATCATCATTGTTTCCTCACCACCATCATCATTGCCTCCTCACCACCATCATTGTCTCCCCACCACCACCATCGTCTCACCATCATCATTTCCTCCTCACCACCATCATTGCCTCCCCATCATCATCATTGCCTCCTCATCATCATCATTGCCTCCCCATCATCATCATTGCCTTCTCCCACCACCATCATTGTCTCCCCATCATCATTATTGCCTCCTTACCACCATCATTAACTCCCCCCCACCACCATCATTGCCTCCCCATCATCATCATTTCCTCCTCATCACCATCATCATTGCCTCCTCACCACCATCATTGCCTCCCCATCATTATCATTGCCTCTCCATCATTATCATTGCCTCCCCATTATCATCATCATTGCCTTCTCACCACCATTTTCATTGCCTCCACATTATCAGCATTGCCTCCTCATCATCATTGCCTCCCCACCACCATCATCATCATTGCCTCCTCACCACCATCATTGTCTCCCCCACCACCATCGCCTCCCCATCATTATCATTGCCTCCTCACCACCATCATCATTGCCTCCCCCACCATCATCATCATTGCCTCCTCACCACCATCATTGCCTTCCCATCAACATCATTGCCTCCTCACCTTCATCATTGCCTCCTCACCACCATCATTGCCTCCCCATCATCATCATTGCCTCCCCATCATCATCACACATACAGCACCACACAGACAGCATCGCAGCACTCTCTCACATACACACACACAAAGCACCGCACTACATACACACACGCAGGCAGACAAACACACACTCACCTATCCGCACAGTACCCAGCAGCTTCCTCTCTGAAACAGCCGTGCTGTGTTAGAGAGGAAGTGCTGGGCTGGCAAGCAGGAAGGAGGACAGCATCGGATCCCTGCAGCTACGCTCCCGTCCCAAGCTGCAGGGATCGCAATTAAGGTTCGCCCCCCTTTAGGGGCCCACCTCCGGGGCCCCGATTCAGCAGCGCCAGCGGGCAGTGTTAGCCGCAGCTTGTGGCTAACGCTGCCCGCTATTAAAGAGAAATAGTATTCACTCCTATCCACACCCATGGGGGCATGGTGAAGCATGAATATTCATTTCTTTTTAGCAGCAGGGACAGGCGTTTGTCTCCAGCTGCTGCTCCTGGCTCCGAGAGGGCCCCCCTTGACTCAGTGGCCCCATAGCAGCTGGGTGTGCCGCTATTAGCAACACACCACTGGCTGGGGGCCCCTGGAGCAGTGGGGGCCCTAGGCAGCTGCTGGACAATATGCCAACAGGTGTCAGAGCCTGGGCCCACCAGAGAATCCTCCGGTTCTCCGGTGGGCAGTCCAACCCTGCTTAAAATTATAGACTGTTCATGTCTTTGTAAGTGGGCAAACTTACAAAATCAGCAAGGGATCAAATACTTATTTTCCCCACTGTATATGTATATAGCCAACTAACAGAAATACAGAAGAGTGTAAAGATCAAAAATAAGACCAAGCTGGACAAGTACAAAGGCCTGACCCCAACTGAAGCCCTAGAGACTGCTAAACAAAGGCTCACAGCACAGCACTCGCTGCAAGACTAGGGAGATAAACAACATAATCTCAGGTCAAGATATATCAGTTACTTCATATCTGTAATAATATGACTGCTACCACCAAAAAACAGTCATGGGAAAATACCCATATGGAACTCCAGACAATTAATTATAACACAAAAAGAGGATTGGAGCAAAAAATACCATGAAAAACTTTATACTAATCAAAAGTTTATTACAGGTAAGGTGGTATAAAAATACACGTTTATATTTAGCAATTAAATCCAATTAAAGTGAACAGGACACGTAGCAATAGTAAAGCGGTCACGGTAGATATATGACTACAGCATGATGTTAATACATCCCACACAACCACATAAGCAGGAAAGCCATGGAACATTCAGTATACAGATAACAGAATATCAATACCCAGTCAATATATCTCAGTTCCTAAATCCTTAGTACCCACAATAGTGCCTCCTTACACAATTTCATTTAAAGTGCTAGTGCATATCTAATGTTCATGGCCCGGAACCATGAACAAAAAACATATGGAAGAGCATATCATATCTTGAAGACAGGGAGAGGCTTACCCATACTCTGTGGTGATGTGGGAACGCGCCCCTATGCGCGTTTCGCAGTCGCTTCCTCGGGGGGCAAAGTTTTTCATGGTATTTTTTGCTCCAATCCTCTTTTCGTGTTATAAAGACTAGGGAGATACACGTGAGAAGCTGAGGCCAAGAAGATAAATGCCCTGTTCTCCAAAGAATCATCCAAGGTGTACTCCCAACTACAGAGTAACAGTGCAAAGGCAGCAACTCCACCAATAGCAGAGACTGAACAGTACTGGAGGAACATATGGGAGAAGGAAAAAACACACAACAACAGTGCTATGAGGCTGTAAGATCTGAGAATGAAACAGCAACCACCTAGAGCAAGAACCAGTCACCATTACAGAAGCAGACATCCAGCAGCATGTCAAGAACATGAAGAGCTGGACAGCACCAGGCCCAGACATGATCCACACCTACTTGCTAAAGAAATTAACAGCGGTACATGAACACATGGCAAAGCAGATGAACCAACTGCTGGAAGAAGGCCACCACCCAGATTGGCTAACACAAGGTAGAACAGTGCTGATCCTGAAGGATCCTCATAAAGGAACAGTTCCTTCAAACTACAGCCCAATAACCTGCCTTACAACAACATGGAATCTCCTGTCAGGAATCATAGCCACCAAGCTACAGAACCATATGAACCAGTACATGAATCCAGCTCTGAAAGGCATTGGGACCAACACCAGAGGCTCTAAGAACCAGCTCCTCATAGATAGAGCAGTTGCTCAAGACTCAAGATCCAGACAGACCAATCTCAGCACAGCCAGGATTGACTACCGGAAAGCCTATGACTAAATGCCAAACACATGGATCTGTGAATGCTTGGCTCTCTACAATGTCAACAGGAAATTAAGAATCTTCCTCAGAAACTCAATGGGGCTACAGAGAACAATATTGGAAGTCAACTCAAGACAACTAACACAAGTGACCATCAAATGTGGCATATACCAAGGTGATGCTCTGTCCCCAATGTTGTTCTGCATAGGCTTGAACCCCCTCAGTCAGATAATTACAGAATCTGGCTAAGGATACAAGTTCAAGAGTGGAAGCACCATCAGCCACCTCCTCTACATGGATGACATCAAGCTGTATGCGAAAAACAAACGAGACATCAATTCACTGATCCACCTGACAAGGACAGTGAACACATCAGTATGTCCTTCGGACTGAAGAAGTGCGGCTAGTTGGTAATAAAGAGAGGCAAGGTAGTCAAGACTGATGTAGTGGAATTACCAGCAAGGCACATAGCAGATATACTGACATGCTACAAATACCTCGGCATCCCATAGGGATATGGTAACCATGATGAGGAGGCAAGGAAAGCAGCAACATCCAAATACCATCAAACAGTAAGACAGGTCCTGAAGAGCCAGCTCAATGGGAAGAATAAAATCCGCACCATCAATACATATGCCCTGCCAGTTACAAGATACCCTGCTGGCATAGTGTGCTGCTCAAAAGAAGAGATGGAAACTGCAGATGTGAAGACACGAAAGTTCCTCACAATGCATGGAAGTTTCCACCCTAATTAGTCTAGTACCCAAAGATTGTATACCAACAGAAAGGAGGGTGGTCGAGGCTTGATAAGCATCCAAGCCACCATCGTGGATGAAACAAGAAGTATCCAGGAATACATCAGAAAAATGGCACCAAAAGATGAGATGCTGAGAGAAAGCCTAAGACAGCAACAACAAAAGATCTAGAAGGAAGAACAGGAACATGAAGCGCCATGGAAAGACAAGCCGATGCATAGGATGTACCATTGATAGATAATGGAGGTGACTGACATAAAGAAATCCCACCAATGGCTGGAGAAAGCTGGACACCGAGACAGCACAGAGGCACTAATCATAACGGCACAAGAGCAAGCACTAAGTACCAGATCCATAGAAGCAGGAATCTACCACACAAAACAAGACTGAAGATGCAGACTATGCCAAGAAACCTCAGAAACCATCCAACACATAGTGGAAGGATGCAAAATGCAAGCAGGAACAGTGTATACCGAATGCCACAACCAAGTAACGTGAATTGTACAAGGAACATCTGCACAGCATATGGGCTAAGTCCCCCTAAGTCCAGGTGGGAGACTCCAGAAAAAGTGGTGGAGAATGAAAGGGCTAAAATCCTGTGGGACTTTAAGATCTAGACAGATAAGCAGGTGTTGGCTAACCAACCAGATATTGTGATAATAGACAAGGATCAGAAGACAGCAATGATAATAGATGTGGTAGAGCCAAGTGACAGCAACATCAGAAAGAAGGAATATGAGAAGCTGGAGAAATACCAGGGCCTCAAAGGAGAACTGGAGAAGATGTGCAAGGTGAAGGCAACAGTGATTCCAGTGGTGATAGGAACACTTGGAGCAATGACCCATAAGTTAGGAAAATGGCTACAACAGATCCTAGGAGCGACATCTGAGCTCTCTGTCCAAAAAAAGTGCAATGCTGGGAACAACTAAGATCCTGTGCAGAACTCTCAAACTCCCAGGCCTCTGGTAGAGGACCTGAGAATGAGAAAGGACAAAAAGGAAGTTTTTTTTCACATATACATACAGGGCCGGCATTAGGGGCAGGCAGACCAGGCAGCTGCCTAGGGCCCCCGCTCCCCCAGGGGCCCCCAGCTAGCGGCACATCATGCAGCCGCTATGGGGCCCCTGTTAGGTGGGGGCACCCGCCTGCCGCCAGCGCCGACTCCCCCTGCCACTGCCGCTGCATTGAACTTTACCGACGTCTGCCGGTACAGTTCAAAGCAATGATGGAGGCGAGAGCGTTAGCTGACACTCCCTCTCCCATCATTCCCCGCTCTGCCTCTCACACAGTGGGTGCGCAATGATGTCATCGCTCACTCACTGTGTACCAGGCAGTGCAGGCTGAGCCAAGAGACAGCCGGGAGCAGCGCGGGCACGAGGAGAGGTGAGGAGTGTGTATATCAGTGAGTACTTGACCGTGGGGCCATTCCTGGGGGGGTGATATGTGGGCCGCGCTATATACTGTGTGGGCTGTGCTCTATACTGTGTGGTCCATGCTATATACTGTGTGGGCCGTACTATATACTGTGTGGCCCGTGCTATATACTGTTTGGCCCGTGCTATATACTGTTTGGCCCGTGCTATATACTGTGTGGGCCGTGATATATACAGTGTGGCCCGTGCTATATACTGTTTGGCCCGCGCTTTATAGTGTGGGCCGTGCTCTATACTTTGTGGTCCATGCTATATACAGTGTGGCCCGTGCTATATACTGTGTGGCCATGCTATATACTGTGTGGCCGTGTTATATACTGTGTGGGCCATGCTCTATACTGTGTGGGCTGTGCTCTATACTATGTGGGCTGTGCTATATACTATTGGGGGTATATTATATTCTATGGGGAGGCTGTGTTATATACTATGTGGCTGTGTTATATACTATTTGGCTGTGTTATATACTATGGGGGGCTACATTATATTTTATGGGGAGGCGTGCTGTATTATATTCTATTTGGGGCTACATTATATTCTATGGGGCTGTATTATATTTATTATATTCCATGAGGGGTGATTGCATCTATGAGGTGGCTACATTATACTATATGAGGGGGCTACATTGTATTCTATGGGGGGCTGCATTATATTCTATGGGGGGCTAGATTATATTGTATGGGGTTTCATTATACTTTATGAGGGGGCTACATTATATTCTATGGGGGCTGCATTATACTATGTGAGGAGGGTTACATTGTATTCTATGGAGGGGCTACATTATATTCTATGGGGGGCTGCATTATACTATATGAGGGGGCTGCATTATATTCTATGGGGGGTTACATTATATTATGTGGAGTGGCTGCATTATATTCTGGGGTGGTTGCATTATACTCTGTGGGGTGGCTGCATTATGCTCTATGGGGTGACTGCATTATACTATATGTGGGCTGTATTATACTGTATCGAGGACTATGGGGAATACATTATACTATAAGAAGAACTATGGGGTGCATTACACTATGTGAAGTGAATTGTACTACATGGATGACTATGGCAGTGCATTATACTATATGGAGCACTAAGAGGCGAGTATTATACTATATGGAGGACTGAGTAGTGTATTATACTATATGGAGGACTGAGTGTATTTTAATATATGGGAGGCTATGAGGAGTGTATTATGCTATATGGAGGACTATGGGAATTGTATAATACTATATGGAGGACTGAGGAGTGTATTTTAATATATTGAGGACTATAGGGAGTGTATTATACTATATGGAGGACTATAGGGAGTGTATTATACTATATGGAGGACTATGGGGTGTGCATTTTACAATATGGAGGACTATGGGGCATATTATATTATATGGAGGACTATGGGGTGTGCATTTTACAATATGGAGGACTGTGGTGCACATTATAATATATGGAGGACTTTGGGGTGGATTATACTAAACAATCAAAATGCTGCATATTCATCGAGTGATTGGATTGTTTATACCAGAACAAAACTCATTGCTCTCAGCAGCACATCGCTGATGTAAACTGTAGATGTGCTGCTGATAACATGATACTGCATGGTAAACTATTAGTGATTGTTCTGTTCCCATCATTGTTCCTCAACCGGTGGAAAGAGGCCGGGAAACAAGTGTTGAACGACTTCAATATTGTCGATCGTACTCATTTAGCGTCCTGAACTCAGAGCATGTAAACACAACCGAAATGCTTCTGTGTGATGTGCAATATGTTAGCATTTGGGGCCCCATTTTAAACTTTGCTTAGGGCCCCACTTTGCCTAAAACCGGCCCTGTATACATACATACATAAACACACATACATTCACAAATACATTCGCACACTATAGAGACTTAACAGTCTGTCTCCTTTTCTAAAGTTCTTCTAGAACCCGGCAGGACTTAGAACCCTTGGGGACATCACATTCACATACCCATGATGTCACCAAAGGTTGTGATGCACATAAACTACACTGAAAATGCAAATCTATTATTAGTTTCTGCTGTAAATGCTGGGACTCCCAAAGGGGTGGGGGGCCTGGGCAATTGCCCAGTTTTCCTACACGTAAAACTGGCCCTGATGATATTGGATTCATGCTGCCCAAAGCACGGGCAGCATTACTCCTTGCTTGGCCAAACAATTGCAGCCACGTATGTTTTATGCTGCAGCATTTTGGGGGAACATAAATTAAAAGGTCAGATGGGGTCTATAGGGAGAGTACTGACTATTCTTATGTATTCTTATGATGTCCTGAGCATTTGGGACCTTTGATTACACTTTAGCTTTAACAACACAGACACAAAAGTATCAGCAACTGTGAACCCCATAATGCTGATGACATAGGCCAAACTGATGTGACTGTCTGGTCACAACCCATTATACGACAATGTAAGTTGAAGAGTTAATAGGAATCTCTTATGCACAGTCAGCCATCCTGTGTACTTATGTTTAAAGTCTGTCAGAATGGCTGTATAATAAGGAGCATTTTAATAGTAGGAGGGAAAGCTCTTAAGATGGATAATACAACCAATGTAATATGCATTTTCAAAATAACTGTATCAGCCTCATCAGGTCTCTTTATAATGTCTGCAGCTTGCATTTTAAATCTAGTGAGTGATCCCTGTTAATAAACATGCAAGAAGATTGATCATTATATTTGATTCATTTCATAAAGCAGAAAAAAAAATTACCTCGACATTGATGGTTACACTAACATTACTGGATAAAGAAGGAATTCCCAGGTCATACAATTTCACAGTTAGTATAATGCGTCCCTTCTGTGATATATCAATAGCTTCTCGATCCAAAGGAGCAATACTTGTGATAAGCCCCGTGTTGACATTAATGCTGAAGTTCCCACTGAATTCACTGGGTAGGATCTCATACTCAATTACACTGTTGTTATTTCCAGGTTCATCGTTATCAGTCGCCTAAGAAGAACATAACTTATATGTAAATGCAGTCAACAGAAAGTACATTTACATCTGATAATTGTTTATATTGTATATTACCTCAAGCTGGATACTGACATTCTCCATGTTCTCATTGACAAAAATGTTATATACTCCAATAGCAGTTGGAATACAGTCATTTATATCTAATAATTCAATTTCAAGAAGAGTGGTCCCAGTGGCGTTCATTCCATCCTGTGCTCTTAGGGTGGCATAATAGAAAGCAATGCGCTCCCGATCCAGAAGATCCCCATTCACTACTCTGATTACCCCATCAGATGGGTTTACCTGGAACAAGTTCAATCTGGAAAGAAATACATCAAAATTGTGAATTAGCTTTTTTAATAATAACCTTAATAATCTGCATTACTCTTGTTCCTTCCAGTATTAACAGTGTATT
>VIAB01006239.1:6225-17246 GCA_009801035.1 Oophaga pumilio
TAAATGAGGTGTGTCCAAACTTTTGGTCTGTACTGTATATCCAAAGTGTTAAAGTGCACCTCCACGCAGACGCTAAAATTGACATTGCTTTTATGAAGGCTCCTTATAAATGGTCACAAATTATTCAGTTTCTCTGCCAAAAGAACAAACTTTCAAACTTTCAGATCCATCCCTCAATATAAAATTAGTGGTAAAAAAAAGTTTTCTCTCTTTGATGAAAAGACTGTACCTCAAACAGGGAATTTACTACTAAAGAGCAGAGCATCTACATCATGTGAAGGCTTCTCCAGGCAGATAATGTGTTTGAAAAAAATATCTGGAATTTTAATGTTAATTGTTTTTTATTTTCAGGGCAGATAGGCTGCTATGAGAGGGGTCTTTCTCCCCTTTGAAGAAAACTGCAATTGGCAGAACCAGCATTCAATGAACAGATGCTGGAGCTCTTTGAGTACGATATGATGTCAAGTCAACAATAAATACAGTCCTTTGATTAAGCTAAAACCATCTAAAACATAAGTGATATGACATAAAACAAAGATTATTCAATTATCCTTAGAAGTTTTCTGTAGCAAAAAGTTGTAGAATGGTCAAGATCCGAAATAATGTCTAAAAAGGAGAGAGATAAAAGTTTTATAAATATTAAAACTTATTTCATTACACTGAACTATGGAGTCAACTGCACTGCCAATAGAAACCACAAGGTGTAGACACGTGCCAAACAGTAGCCATGGAATGTTTAGAATTTTATAGGACATTTAAAGAAGACCTGTCACCAGGTGAAATGCGGCCAATTTTTTCTCTTATTTGATTCCCGGTGATGCCCTGAGTATCCTATTTTTTTGTATGTTTTAAATCCCCCATACAATTCCAGAGACATGGACTCTATTTAATTTTTGTGGCCTTCATCAGTGGGAGTTGTGGTTCACAAGGTACTCTGGGGTCTTATGTTTTGGCTGCTCTGATGATTACCCTGTGAGCACTGCCTCCTTGGAGAGACAATAAAAATTAACACAAAATAAAACGGCCTATATATCTGGAATTGAATAGCGAAATAAAAAAATAAAAAAATATATAAAACTTAGGGAACCAATGGAAATAAAAGAAAAGTAAAGCTGGCCACTTTTGACATGGTGAGTGACAGGTCCTCTTTATAACATAAGGTAAGGGTGCCATCTGTCACTGCTGCTCCCATAATTTCATTTTAAAATACTAATGGTTTAATATATTGTTTTTTTATACTTTTATTTCCGCTTTCCAGACTCTCATTAAAAGTTATTTCACCCTTTGTGATGTTTTCACTAAAAACTATGACTTAGTGTAGAGAAAGAGAAGCCGTCACCAACAATTTTCCTATTTACCTAATTTCCTTCTTTTAAATTGTGTAGGCGTATCCTATCCTGGTACTAACAGAACATTCTAGCAAAGAAAGGTTTCATTCAGCAATTTATACTTTCTGCCAAGGAAAAAAAATCAAGGTCAGACATGCTTTCCTATGGAAAATAAGTAGCCTTTTATGGCTGACATCCGCAGACATACAGTAAAACACGTCAGTTGGTGAAGCTTGTATTGGTGATTTATAACTAGATATTTGAACTGTAGCATAAAGAATATTAATGACAACATGAATGAATTACAGTAAACCTTTTTCCAACAGTGGGCGGCATACCCTGGCCATTAGGATGTCCATAAACACACATAACGGAATAAAGCAACACATAAATATGCCACATGTCATGGAAAGTGACCTAACTTAATCTGTGTGTGCTGGGCATCCTGATGTCCCCAGCTTTATGTGGCATGCAACATGCCATGGGCATGACTTTGAACAGATCAGGAGCTCCATTACAGCCACATACCACGGAGTGGAATTAGCTGTGGAATTTACACACCCATCATATTTTACACACTTTGTATGTATAATTGTATAGCTGTAATACTTCAACAGATTAACGACTTGGCTTCACGACCCTTGATGTAAAGCAGCCATGGCCATTGTTCTGGTATGTTGTTTTTTCACGTTATGCCAGAAAAGCAACTGAAAATGAAGACTGTACAGTAGAGCAAGTCAGGTGCAGCGCTCTAAGTTGGCAATAGTCTAAAGGAGAAACTCTCAGCACCACTGATATGTCTATTTAAAGCACCACTCCAGCATTTTCTTTTATTGCATTAATGGAGTGGTGCTTTAAGTGTAAGTCCCCTGCCCCTTGTCTCGTACTCACCTGTCATACCCTTTATTCTTTTCCAGCATCACTCTGGTCCATCTCTGTCAAAAAGTGACAGAGAGAGCTTCAGTGTCTGCTGGAGCGAGCCGGAGGTCACTTTTCGATACAAGTCTATGAGAGCCTCATTCTGGTTCTCATAGACTTGCACTGAGAGCTTGTGACATAGCTTCTAACTTCTGGCCACTCAATAGCTCTTTCATAAGATGGTGCTGCAGGACCGAAGCGGCGTCAGTAAAAGGTTGAAGCCACTGGAAGGTGAGTATGTAGAAGACACAGGAACGTGGGATGCAGTGACGGACGGGAGGCAGAGCAAGGGTTAACAGGTTTATTTACAGGGGAATACTCCACGCAGGGAGGCAATGGGTTAAACAAGGGAAACAAACAGTACATTAAGACAAAGGATATTTTTGAGGTATAGACTAAAGTTTCAGGTAACGGCAATTCCAGTGTAGCACTTGTATCAGCAGTTCTTAAAACTGTAACTCCTGCTGAGTAGTCAATTTTGTCGGCAATGGCTGGCGCAGTGTCATTTCCAGAAGGGTCCTGTGGGCAACAAAGCCCTGTCTTCTAGCGACAGTGGTTGGTCTCCAATACCTTCCACTGCCCCTAGTCCACATACTAACGTGGCTAGAGAAAACGTGGGTCACGGTACTGTCTGAGCCCAAAGTGACCCCTGCACAGCTCTCCTCACAGTCTCTGTCAGCCGTGGCGGTAACAATGCTTGGGCGTACATTGTACAGATGCCCAGGGACCGGAACACCCATTAATCCTTGCTTCCGTGGCTGACAGAAGTACGGGTCACAGCCCGAGGCGACTCCAACGTGGCTGACGGAAATACGGGTCACAGTCCAGTAAATCTAATCTGACCAAGTAAGGGTGCAAGGGTCTGTCCTGTTCCCAGTCACTCTTTTGTGGTGTGTGTGCTGTATTCACTGACACGGTACATACGGCGTCTTGCTCTCTGGTAGTTACCGGGCTTACACGACATGTCTCCTTCTCTTTGGACCCCGCTGCTGATGGCAGGCGACGACAGGAACTGGTTTGCACTCTTTCCCTGTGCTCCCAGAACATAGCCCTCCTCTCTCTGTCTGCAGCATGGCTGGCTCGGCTCTGCTTGGTGTGCACGGCTCTGATCTGCATGGCTCTGCTCTGCAGCAGTCCCCCTCTCTTGATCGCTGCTGGGCACACTGCTTCACTCAGCGCAACAGTCCCTGTCCTTCTGGTCTGCTGCAGCACGGCCTGTCGCAGTGCCGCTACTCTCTGGAGGGACGGGGAGCGGAGCGCACAGCTCACCTGACTGCGCGCTGTCCCCCTTTCGCACCAAGTTGCTCTACCCCGCGCCTTTCTTTTTCTCCGCCACCCTCCGACAGCAGGAAGTTTTGCCTTGCTAGGTCTTCCCTTAGGCAACAGGGGAAGGTCCTCCTAACTCAAGCTTCCCTCCCGGGAACAGTGAATGCAGCCTCTCAAGTTCCGGACCCGGCACGCAGGTACCCACTGGGTCTTCGTCCCCGCTACAAGTATAAGAATGGGGGCAGGGGGCTTAAATTTAAAACATCACTCCAGCGCTGGAAAAAAAAAAAAAGCTGCAGTGGCACTTTAGGTAAATTCTTGCACCCTTTATAAAATAACAATTCTGGAGCATTTTTATTAGAATGTGCCATTCTTTTTTTTATTCCTCCAAGAAAGCAATTGACAACTGGGTGTTACCAGTTGGGGTTTGTTCTCTACTGGGGCTGACACTATCCACTCAATGTCAGACTGCTTTATGAAACACCCCTTCGATAAGTGGAAATGTTTAACACCAAATTTTCCCTTTTTATTGCAAATTTCTAGAAGGAATAATAGAGAAATGGCACACTGCAGATTTATGAAAAATGATACTCCACAATTATGGTTTTATGGGGGATCGTATTTACTAAAACATTACAGAAGAGCTGACAATTCAATTTCACCTTTATGTACCTTATGTATGTCCTGATTTATTATTTTTTGCCAGGAAAAGTACATATGCAAACAAATAATTCCTGCTATATGAAAAAAGTAGCATGGGAAATATTGACAATTTGTATTCTCCAATGTGGGCTTCTATTGCAATCACAGCATTGACTTACAATAAAAAAGTACATCCAATTCTGTTTTGGAAGCCCACATCTATAATCCTGAACATTAAGAAGTGAAAACTCTCAACAGGATCAACACATGGTGGACACTTGTACACTGAGACAAACAAAAGTGAGTACTTGCCCACAGTATAGGGATAACAAGAAAACCTCCAAAATGTGAACGCTAGTCCACAGGTCCTAGTGAGAATTGGCTCAAATCCACCATATCATCAATATGTTGTTGCTATCTCAAGAGACCACCAGAAATTTGATACTAGCTTAGTAGGTTTCCGGAAATAAATGCCAGCCCATCAGGACACTGAACAGTAGACAAAAGCCCATTAGCCAGCAAAAAAATAGATTAGAAATATAAGAACTAATGATTTTGTTACTTAATCATAGTGCAAAATACCACGGCACTCACTTAAGTACACAATTAGAGTTTTTTTTGATAAGTAAGCATGTAGAAATAGAAAGGACACCAATGTAGTCATCTGTCCAAGACTTTGATCACAGACTATGTCCTGTGGTTCATGGCAGATACAGGGGCTGACTAAATTAAAGTAAACACCTACAGTACAGACCAAAACTTTGGACACACCTTTTCATTCAAAGATTTTTCTGTATTTTCATGACTATGAAAATTGTACATTCACACTGAAGGCATCAAAACTATGAATTAACACATGTGGAATTATATACTTAACAAAAAAGTGTGAAACAACTGAAATTATGTCTTATATTCTAGCTTCTTCAAAGTAGCCACATTTTGCTTTGATTACTGCTTTGCACACTCTTGGCATTCTCTTGATGAGCTTCAAGAGGTAGTCAACGGAAATGGTTTTCACTTCACAGGTGTGCCCTGTCAGGTTTAATAAGTGGGATTTCTTGCCTTATAAATGCTGTTGGGACCATCAGTTGTGTTGTGCAGAAGTCTGGTGGATACACAGCTGATAGTCCTACCGAATAGACTGTTAGAATGTGTATTATGGCAAGAAAAGAGCAGCTAAGTAAAGAAAAACGAGTGGCCATCATTACTTTAAGAAATGAAGGTCAGTTAGTCCAACAAATTGGGAAAACTTTGAAAGTGTCCCCAAGTGCAGTTGCAAAAACCATCAAGCGCTACAAAGAAACTGGCTCACATGAGAACCGCCCCAGGAAAGAAAGTCCAAGAATCACCTCTGCTTCTGAGGATAAGTTTATCCGAGTCACCAGCCTCAGAAATCGCAGGTTAACAGTAACTCAGATTAGAGACCAGGTCAATGCCACACAGAGTTCTAGCAGCAGACACATCTCTAAAACGACTGTTAAGAGGAGACTTTGTGCAGCAGGCGTTCATGGTAAAATAGCTGCTAGAAAACCACTGCTAAGGACAGGCAACAAACAGAAGAGACTTGTTTGGGCTAAAGAACACAAAGAATGGACATTAGACCAATGGAAATCTGTGCTTTGGTCTGATGAGTCCAAATTTGAGATCTTTGGTTCCAACCACCATGTCTTTGTACAACGCAGAAAAGGTGAACAGATGGACTCTACATGCCTGGTTCCCACCGTGAAGAATGGAGGAGGTATGATGGTGTGGGAGTGCTTTGCTTGTGACACTGTTGGGGATTTATTCAAAATTGAAGGCATACTGAACCAGCATGACTACCACAGCATCTTGCAGCGGCATGCTATTCCATCCGGTTTGCGTTTAGTTGGACCATCATTTTTTTTTCAACAGGACAATGACCCCAAACACACCTCCATGCTGTGTAAGGGCTTTTTGACCAAGATGGAGAGTGATGGGGTCCTGCGCCAGATGACCTGGCCTCCACAGTCAACAGACCTGAACCCAATCGAGATGGTTTGGGGTGAGCTGGACCGCAGAGTGAAGGCAAAAGGGCCAACAAGTGCTAAGCATCTCTCCTTCAAGACTGTTGGAACACCATTTCCGGTGACTACCTCTTGAAGCTCATCAAGAGAATGCCAAGAGTGTGCACAGCAGTATGCCCACCATGCGCAATGTAAGCGGTTCATGTGCGGATGGTACCCAGGGTCTGGAGGAGAGGAGACTTTCCTCCAGGCCTTGGGTACATATGGTAAAATAATAATTAAAATAAAAAATAGTGATATTCTCACCTTCCGGTGGCCCCCGCAGCCTTCCCGCCTCTCAGCGACGCTCCCGGCCAATCCCGTTCCCAGTAATGCATTGCGAGAATAACCCAGCTGACGTAGCGGTCTCGCGTGATGAGTTTGGCAGAATAAAGAATTTTTGTACTTTTCACCTGGATGGATGCTGCTCTTTTTTCTTTTTTGTGGACTTTGGTGTTCATTGGGATCCATGAACTGGAGCGTGCATCCCTGACTTCCTCAGTATGCTGTCTGCTATCTCTTGTCTTGGTATGCTACGTTATCTGGGGTCATTGTAGCTATGCACCCATGGGAACGGGATTGGCTGGGAGCGTCGCTGAGAGGCGGGAAGGCTGCGGGGGCCACCGGAAGGTGAGAATATCACGATTTATTATTTTTTTATTATTTTTACATTAGATCTTTTTACTATTGATGCGGCATAGGCGGCATCAATAGTAAAAATTTGGTCACACTTGTCAAACACGTTGTTTTACTCGTGTGACCAACCTGTCAATCAGTTTTCCAAGCGATGCTACAGATCGCTTGGAAACCACTAGCATTCTGCAAGCTAAAATTACGCTTATAAAATGCAAGTTTTTAGCAGGAATACGCATACCAATAAAAATGCGTATTTCCCGCGGCAGGGAGATGCGGGATTGCTGTGGAAATTACCGCGGCCATTCTGCAACGTGTGCACTTAGCCTTACTCAAGCTAATGAAAGGAGATGAACAGATTGTCCATAAACTGGTGTTGACTTCTCCTGAACTGGCAGAGACAAGTAAACTGAAACAGCTTAAACTACTTCCCTGGAGCATTGTTTCCGTTGCCTAAAAATGTCTCTTTAATATGAGTCTGGGGGCAAGCCATGTTGGGGTCTGATGGAGCAGCTGCAGTGGACTAAAAAGTTGACTACTGTCTTTTGTTTTCATTTAGTTATTTTACACTTGGGGTTACACTTCAACTATTATACTAAAGGCATATTCACTACATTATTTTTATGTGCAAGTGCTGACTGAGATGGTCCACTGGTTCTAGAAAGATGTAAAATTCACTCATTTGGTCAAATTAATGTTCAGGGCCTTTTTAATTCTTTGAAAAGCAGACAACACGGAGAATAAAAAACAATATTAAATTTAGATGTAAATCTAGTTTGTTTATTGATAAAACACCGATGAACTTTTCATCACTTGTCTGAGTACAGCCTAATCAGGTCATCAGACAGCTAACAACCAATATCAATAGGTTAACAAGTAGTAGATGGAATAATCACTAATTTCCTTATTCACACTTTAAATGGGTTATCCAGCCCCTATTACTTAAGTATCACGACATTACAAGTGCAGCCGAGATGGAGTCTACCAGCTGCATGGGCTGGCGAACGCCCAACAGGTATTGTGCCCTTTTCCTATTAATTCGAAAAGGATGCTTGCATGATACCTATGAAGCAGGCCAACGGACACCAACTCGACAAAACCTGTCATTCCGGGTGAGGAATTTATGACCCCTAACAATTTCTAGGTTTGCTATTAAAATACAAGCAAGTGCATAAGACTATGAGCAGTAAGGATGACTGCATCTTCTATCCATATTTGCTTAGGTGTTTTCCAGGAAATATGGTCTCCTCTCACACATAAAGTCCATACTGGAATTATGGTATTCCAATGAAAACTTACCAGAGTGAGTATATCGGAGGGGAGGAATTAGACTAAGTGCATGGGCAGTAGCCAAGGTAAATTACCAAACACTATGTACAGTGATGTAGAGTTTGGTCACACTATTGATATGAATACATACATAGCTTTTGTTTACATGCTCATATACATACTGTATATCCAGGACATGTAAAAGGGAATCTATCGTATATGTATATGATATTAACCTGCAGATATAGAGTTAACCTGCAGGACAATATCCTTACAAAGCTGTCCAGTCACCTTACTGAAAGTGCGGCTACCAGGAGAAACAGGACCTTATTCCTCTTTGGAGCTGAGAGCTAAACATGCTGTGTTCGGTAGCTGTAACAATGCAGACTGAAAGTCGGTGGTTCCTAGGAGGAAATAATTAATTTTCTCCTGGTAGCTGCTTTTTTAGTAAGACTGCCGGACAGCTTCTTAATGCTGTTAACCTGCAGATTAACCCTATACAGTGGGTACGGAATGTATTCAGATCCCTTCAAATTTTTCACTCTTTGTTTCTTGGCAACCATTTGGTAAATTCAAAAAAGTTATTTTTTTCTTATTAATGTACACTCTGCTCCCCATCTTGACTGAAAAAAACAGAAATGTAGACATTTTTGCAAATTTATTTAAAAAAAAACTGAAATATCACATGGTCATAAGTATTCAGACCCATTATTCAGACACTCATATTTAAGTCACATACTTTCCTTGTGATCCTCCTTGAGATGGTTCTACTCCTTCATTGGAGTTCAGCTGTGTTTAATTAAACTGATAGGACTTGATTTGTAAAGGCACACACCTGTCTATATGAGACCTCACAGCTCACAGTGCATGTCAGACCAAATGAGAATCATGAGGTCAAAGGAACTGGCGAAGGAGCTCAGAGACAGAATTGTGACAAGGCACACATCTGGCCAAGGCTACAAAAGAATTTCTGCAGTACTCAAGGTTCCTAAGAGCACAGTGGCCTCCATAATACTTAAATGGGAGAAGTTTGGGACCACCAGAAGTCTTCCGAGACCTGGCCGTCCAGCCAAACTGAGCAATCGTGAGAGAAGAGCCTTGGTGAGGGAGGTAAAGAAGAACCCCAAGATCACTGTGGCTGAGCGCCGCCGATGCAGTAGGGAGATGAAAGAAAGTTCCACAAAGTCAACTATCACTGCAGCCCTCCACTAGTCGAGCCTTTATGGCAGAGTGGCCTGACAGAAGCCTCTCCTCAGTGCCAGACATATGAAAGCCCCCATAGAGTTTGCTAAGAAACACATGAAGGACTCCCAGACTATGAGAAATAAGATTCTCTGGTTTGATGAGATGAAGATAGAACTTTTTGGTAATAATTCTAAGCGGTATGTGTGAAGAAAACCAGGCACTGCTCATCACCTGCCCAACACAATCCCAACAGTGAAACATGGTGGTGGCAGCATCAAGTACAGAAATATCCTGGAAGAAAACCTCTTCCAGAGTGCTCTGGACCTCAGACTTGGCAGAAGGTATACCTTCCAACAAGACAGTGACCCTACGCACACAACTAAAATAACAAAGGAGTGGCTTCAGAACAACTCTGTGACCATTCTTGACTGGCCCAGCCAGAGCCCTGACCTAAACCCAATTGAGCATCACTGTAGAGACCTGAAAATGGCTGCCCACCAACATTCACCGTCCAACCTGACGGAACTGGAGAGGATCTGCAATGAAGAATGGCAGAAGATCCCCAAATGCAAGTGTAAAAAACTTGTTGCATCATTCCCAAGAAGACTCATGGCTGTACTAGCTCAAAAGGGTGCTTCTACTCAATACTGAGTAAAGGGTCTGAATCCTCATGCCCATGTGATATTTCAGTTTTTCTTTTTTAATAAATTTGCAAAAATTTCTACATTTCTGTGTTTTTTCCGTCAAGATGGGGTGCAGAGTGTACATTAATGAGAAAAAAATGAACTTTTTTGAATTTACCAAATGGATGCAATAAAAAATTTAAAGGGGTCTCAATACTTTCCGTACCCACTGTAACTGCAGCTTAATAACAGTTGGGGGCATGACAGATTTCCTTCAAATTTCTCTATTTCATTGCACAGAACACAGACATAAAAACACAACTTACAATCCAGGATCTGAAAAACACATTGATAAATTATTTTAACAAATGTCTCAGACTCAATGAAAAGGGTATAACACCGTAAAACACTAATCTTCCAATATCACACCATCGTTCCTTGAGAGCCTACAATTTAGCCCACCTTTTCAAGAACAAGGAAAACCAGCTGTGCGATGCACGCACATCAAAAGACCATAAACCCTTAATCCGACTCAGCCCCAGCAATTCATCTATTGTTTCAGAGTTAAATGTGATTATTTCATTCACAGACATTAAAAACCAAAATTGACAATATTTTCTTCTCATCAGCTCACAAATGTTTAACAGCTAAAAACGTCTGAGCAAGAACTTCCACTAAATCTCCCATCACCAACTAACACCACGGCAGAGAAACACTCTGAACGACCTTTTAATGTAGAGCTGTCATCAGTTGTTTTCATGAGTTATCTTAACACTTGATTTTTCAAACAATAACTTCCCTGGGTTATGAAAGCAATGCTATCGGAGGCACATGAAGACTTTACAATGTTCCATATCGGACCACACCTGTATAAATGGATTTCAGTATTTCACCAGTGCCTCTAGATCTGCTGAGCTGTCAGCAAGGTATGTATTCATTTCCATCTGTTTTATTAGGCAGCATAATGTTAACTAGATCTGAAAACTTCTTTCTCTCGTCATTGCCAGGAAAGCAAAGTGTGCAGAACCATGCCTCAATGTCAGAAACTTGCTGGCACATGACATAATTCTTTCTGGGAGCGTGCATTTAATTTACTTAACCCCTTAATGACCAAGCCATTTTGTAGGTTAAAG
>VIAB01006239.1:22326-34291 GCA_009801035.1 Oophaga pumilio
GACGGACTGTGCACGTCAGTGGACATTAAGGGGTTAAAATACAACATAGAACAGTCCAATCAGATGTACAAGCACATCAAAGGATCTTGGGTCTAAAAACAAAATCAGTAGCAGGGTCCTCATCGATCAAGTGCTATATGAACTAGTTATCAAAAAGTTTTAGCTTTTTTTATTATTTAAAAAATGGGCTCATGGTGGCCTTGAAAAAAAGAAATCATCTATCGGACCCCTTTTTTCCTCTTCATTGCTGCTCTTGTCCCCCACTATTCTCCTTTATCCCTTTATTAATCGGAAACATGATGTGACCACTGATTGGTTGTTGCAGCAGAAGATGTTCTTTCTGAGCTGGTAGAAAAAAGCATTACCTCAACAGCAAATCAAAAGTCACAGATTGACGTCAACAGTCACATGCTGACCCTGATTGGTTACAGCAATAATATTCCGACTGACCTAGAAGAAAAAACATTGACTTCAGCAGTTACAGGATGTCCCATACACTGGAAGATAAAGAGAGTAAACCCGTAGGTGACAAGATGCAGAAGGATGATGAGTTTCCGGTAGGTGAGAAACTGTTATTTCTTATTATTTTATTAATATTTCTTATAAGACCACCGCAAGTCCAATTAAAAAAAAACAGTGGACAACCCCTCTAAGGCACTGGTGTCTTATTATGAGACAGAGGCCATTTAGTGCAATGATTATTGAAAGGTCATTTGTGTTAATTTGTTTTTGTACAATTTATCATGATTCAGTTAAAATATACGGTAGATAACATAGATATCATTTTGAGGAAACATACAAACTCCTATTATAATATTATTAGCAGATCTAAAGGAACTAGAAATTAAAGAAAAAATATACTTACACACCATTAGTCTTCAGCATTTTATGCTTTATCTATGGAAGAAACCTTGCAGAGAACATAGGTTTATCTCCTCCAGGTAATTCATTTTTAGAGAGGGTAGGTTTTATCATTCACGTTCCAGAAATGTAATGGTATGACTAAGTTTCAGATTGATTTCAGTATGAGTAAAAAAGAAGAAAGATGATATTAAAGGTGTTTTCTGATCATGTTAAATAGGTAAAATTGCATAGTACGCAACTTTGCAATTTATTATTAAATCCTCTACATTTTCAACAGTGCAGGGATTTTTTCATTATAAAGTTTAGTGCTTGTTGTCTAGTTTACCAGCAACCTCTGCAGTCTATGAAAGACGGCTTGTTTCCTTTGCAAGGATTGTGCGCTCGCAAGTACGGTTCTGAAGACGGCTGAATCACTGGATCTGGCATCTCTGATGGTGCAAAGGCAAAGCTACCTCTCCTAGCAGCATGGGAATCAGGCCAGCAGCTCAGCCATGATGATGGTCTGAACTTTCAATCATAAGCCCCGCGTCTCTACCCAGCAAGCAAGAGAGGAAGAGGACTTAAACTCTAGGGACACCTATTGGGTGGTAGAAATTCTAAAAGTTAATATTGACCATTTTACAAGCTTTGGACTCTCAACAAGGAGAAATGTTCCCCCTTTGACACCATGTCAGGAATCTCTCAACTAGCCAAATCATACCTCGTGCTTTATACTGATGAAGGGCAAAGACCTCAAAACATGTGTCTGCAAATGGAGTGTCTTTTTATCCTAAATTATACGGCAAGGCTTATTAAAGACTCAATATACAGACTTTTAGGAGGGCTATCCTCAATAGGCGGCACTAGGGTTTAAGTCCTCTTCCTCTCTGAAGAGGCTATATGCATAATTAAATTTCCAGAGAAGTATCTGGAATGGTTTTTAAAACTCCTTATTCTTGGCTCTCACCAAGGAAAAATGTTTCCCCTAAGAATTAATATCTCACATTTTTCATTTTCTATACAGGTGTTCCTTTTAAAGGGTTACATACAGGATTGACAACCCCAGCTGCCACCCTCCCATAATCCCACCCCCTGAGCTCTGGTCATTATGTTTCCCCCACGCTTTCTAGTGGCAGATTCTCCAGCGCCCTACACTGATGGTCACCATAACCTGTTTGCAGTCACAAAGCTGCAAAATGTTGTGCAATATAATGCAAACATCCTGCAAAGCCATAGAGGCTCATTTTTTCCTAGAATAGTCTACTATCTGCAAAATGTATGCTTAGCTCTTATAATTAACATCACATTTTCCGTCGTTTTGGATTTTCGGCCCTGCCTAATTAAATGGCATATAATATAAAAGTAGGCCATATGGCGAATGTTCTTGCCTGGTTCTGACGCCCATTTATCACTGCTGCAAATAACTTGTGCACAACCCACTCTAGACATGTAACACAAAGGCCCTGCTATTATAGAGCACTAACTCAGCTCAAAATGAATTGTCCCATAGGGTTGCATTGTGTAGCACATACATTCAGGCCCCCTAAAGAACAATGGAAAAAGTTTCCCTGGTGATCTCTCCCTCTTCCCTCTCTTATTAATCTTCAGCCTTCAAACTCCAGCAATACAATAAGACCCGAAATAAGTTCCAGCTTGCCGGACTTTTAACGCCATGAGACTAATGGTGAAGCAGGCTGTCTCGCTGAATAGCAATGCCATTAAGCTGTTGCCCTGAGTGACGGAATATGTTCTTTTTAACTGTTACAAGGTTAACTTGATCTGCTTTATCCAATGCTTAATATCTTATGCCAAAAATTGGCAAATATAGCCATTTTCTTTCTTGGCTTGAACATTGAATCTATGAACTGTCCTCAAGATACTTGATTTTATTCGGACTGGAATGCGTTTAAGGATTTTTTTTTGCTTAAGAATAGTAGTCTAGACATATGAAGCTGGTAAATATCTAATTTATTGGCTGAATGGAAGTGTTAGAAATGTGAGTCATATTATTTTAAACAGTTTCCTACCATTCACTCACATTTAAATATATGAAATATAAAATGTTCTATCATTGTATAACTTTAAAGAGGAACTTGCCATAAATATGTGCTTTTTGGGAGGAGTAAATGCCGCTGTTCTCCACAGTCTGGCGTTCTCTTTCTTTTGTCCCTGTGCTTCTCCATTCCTGAGATATGGCCCCTTCTTACCTGTTTATAAATGTAGTATTTTTAGCCAAATGTATGTGTTCTTCATCAGTAGAGGACAGAAACAGAAATGGGCACATGTACAGTACAGACCAAAAGTTTGGACACACCTTCTCATTTAAAGATTTTTCTGTATTTTCATGACTATGAAAATTGTACATTCACACAGAAGGCATCAAAACTATGAATTAACACATGTGGAATTATATACTTAACAAAAAAGTGTGTAACAACTGAAATTATGTCTTATATTCTAGGTTCTTCAAAGTAGCCACCTTTTGCTCTGATGGCTGCTTTGCACACTCTTGGCATTCTCTTGATGAGCTTCAAGAGGCAGTCACCGGAAAGGGTTTTCACTTCACAGGTGTGCCCTGTCAGGTTTAATAAGTGGGATTTCTGGCTTTATAAATGGGGTTGGGACCATCAGTTGTGTTGTGCAGAAGTCTGGTGGATACAGAGCTGATAGTCCTACTGAATAGACTGTTAGAATTTGTATTATGGCAAGAAAAAAGCAGGTAAGTAAAGAAAAATTAGTGGCCATCATTACTTTAAGAAATGAAGGTCATTTAGTCCGAAAAATTGGGAAAACTTTGAAAGTGTTCCCAAGTGCAGTTGCAAAAACCATCAAGCGCTACAAAGAAACTGGCTCACATGAGGACCGCCCCAGGAAAGGAAGACCAAGAGTCACCTCTACTTCTGAGGATAAGTTTATCCGAGTCACCAGCCTCAGAAATTGCAGGTTTACAGCAGATCAGATAAGAGACCAGGTCAATGCCACGCAGAGTTCTAGCTGCAGACACATCTCTACAACAACTGTTAAGAGGAGATTTTGTGCAGCAGGCCTTCATGGTAAAAAAGCTGCCAAGAAACCACTGCTAAGGACTGGCAACAAGCAGAAGAGACTTGTTTGGGCTAAAGAAGACAAGGAATGGACATTAGACTAGTGAAAATCTGTGCTTTGGGCTCATGAGTCCAAAGTTGAGATCTTTGGTTCCAACCACCATGTCCTTGTGCGACGCAGAAAAGGTGAACGGATGGACTCTATATGCCTGGTTCCCACTGTGAAGCATGGAGGAGGAGGTGTAATGGTATGAGGGTACTTTGCTGGTGACACTGTTGGGGATTTATTCAAAACTGAAGGCATACTGAACCAGCATGGCTACCACAGCATCTTGCAGCAGCATGCTATTCCATCCGGTCTGAGTTTAGTTGGACCATCTTTTATTTTTCAACAGGACAATGACCCCAAACACACCTCCAGGCTGTGTAAGGGCTATTTGACTAAGTAGGAGAGTGATAGGGTGCTACGCCAGATGACCTGGCCTCCACAGTCACCAGACCTGAACCCAATCGAGATGGTTTGGGGTGAGCTGGACCGCAGAGTGAAGGCAAAAGGGCCAACAAATGCTAAGCATCTCTGGGAACTCCTTCAAGATTGTTGGAAGACCATTTCCAGTGACTACCTCTTGAAGCTCATCAAGAGAATGCCAAGAGTGTGCAAAGCAGTCATCAAAGCAAAAATTGGCTACTTTGAAGAACTTAGAATATAAGACATAATTTCAGTTGTTACACACTTTTTTTGTTAAGCATATAATTCCACATGTGTTAATTCATAGTTTTGATGCCTTCAGTGTGAATGTACAATTTTCAGTCAAGAAAATACAGAAAAATCTTTAAATGAGAAGGTGTGTCCAAACTTTTGGTCTGTACTGTACATGAACAATATATTAGCCCTTAGCAGTACAACAGTTCTGTCTATAAGAGAATCTGCTTACTGCTTTGGGGGGTGGTAATGGGCTCCTAGGTGGCTGCACAGGTTAGACTAATAATATGTCCACCCCTGGACCTCATCTCTAAACTATGGGAGTCTTCTTGTAGACCACGTAACAGTTTGCTTAAAATACTATATATACAGGGCCATATCTCAGAAACAGTGAAGCACAGGAAAAAAAAGTAATACCAAATCAGGAGAACAGCAGCAGTTGCACCAGGTGAAAAAAAAAATATTTATAACAGTGACAAATCCTCTCTAAAGTCATTAACCATAAATTTAGGTAGTGAAAGGGAAGTCAAAATCAATGATATCTTACATTTGATGCAGTGTGTTTTATACATTTCTGTGTCCCTTCTCTTGTAAAATAACATATTTACAAGTGTCTGTTTTTCATATGTGGCCTATAACCCTTAATTAGGTATTCATTATATGATAGCACAGTGGCTCACACAGCTTCAACAAGACTCAACTGAATCAGGCATAGCATAGCCATTACAGTCAATGAGGGCCTAATAAGCTAACCTTTTGAAATTTAAATGGGTGGCAATGTAGTGCCCAGTGTCAGAAAGCTGGGTATTCGTCCCCAAACACACTTCAAGAAGCACCCAGAATTGGATGGAAACAAAGCGCTGGAGAGTTCTGAACTGGCCAGCAATGAGCCCAGATCTAAATCCTTATAAACAGGGAGGAAATGGTTGCAGATGTAAGAATGGCTGGGACCCTAAGAGTTAGCGACCATGCTATTTTAGAATCTTAGATAACTAGAAGCGGAAGACCAATGAAGACTCAGACTTCAAGGTTAGATTTCAGAAAGGCAGATTTTAAGGGACTCAGAAAGAGAATCGGAGGGATCCAATGGCTGGATATCCTTAAGGACAAAAATGTCCAGGAAGGATGGGAAATTTTGAAAAATGAGATTCTCAAAGCACAATCGTTAACAATTCCGAAAAGAGGGAAGAATAGGAAGCTTTTAAGGAAACCAGGGTGGATGAACACAGAACTTAAACACATGCTAAAAAGAAAGAAAGAAATGTTTATCTAATCGAAAGAGGGAGGCATATCTAAAGAAGATCATAATGAAGTCTGCAGAACCTGCAGGGCGCGAATCAGATTATCTAAAGCAGACAATGAATTAAGGCTTGCAAGAGATGTCAAAAGCAATAAAAAAGGATTTGGGGGAATATTTCAAAAGTGAAAGAAAAGTCAAAGATGCTATAGGATTCTTACAGGATAAAAACGATGAAATGGTAAGAAAGGATGTTGAGAAAGCCGAACTTTTAAATTCCAATTTTGCATCCGTTTTCTCTTAGAAAGGAAATGTAACATCATCTGATCTTCATGGGGCCATTGAAGGAATAAAAGAATCCACACTATCCATAAACAGAGAACTAGTCAGGGAACACTTCGCTAACATAAATGAATTAAAGTCTCCAGGTCCAGAAAAATTACACCCCAGAGTACTGAGGGAGACAGCAGAAGAAATTTTTGAACCATGCTCCATAATCTTTGAAAATTCTTGGAGAACAGGAGAAGTCCCAGAAGGCTGGAGAAGAGCAAATGTTGTCCCTATCTTCAAAAAAAGGAAGAAGGTGGACCCAGGGAACTATAGGCCGGTGAGTCTGACTTCTATACCAGGAAAGATCTTTGAACAAATTATTAAACAACATGTATGTAAGTACCTGGATAAGAATGAGGTGATTAAACATAGTCAGCATGGGTTTGTAACCAATAAGTCATGTCAGACTAACTTAATTTCCTTCTATGACAGAATCACTGACTGGGTGGATCAGGGAAATGCTGTAGATACAGTATATCTTGACTTCAGCAAAGCATTTGACAGAGTATCTCACACAATCCTT
The DNA here is from genome assembly GCA_009801035.1 of Oophaga pumilio. Taxonomy (NCBI): domain Eukaryota; kingdom Metazoa; phylum Chordata; class Amphibia; order Anura; family Dendrobatidae; genus Oophaga; species Oophaga pumilio. The sequence continues at coordinate 29,007 of VIAB01006239.1, forward strand.
ATTGAAAAAATGACTAAGTATAGAATGGACAAGGCAAATGTTAGGTGGATTCATAACAGGCTTAGTGATCGGACCCCCAAAGAGTGGTCGTAAATGGCTGCACATCCAGTTGGAAGAATGTCTCAAGTGGGGTACCACAGGGCTCTGTCCTGGACCCTGTATTGTTCAATATCTTTATCAATGAATTAGATGAAGGAATTGAGGGTAACCTGAAGAAATTTACTGATGACACAAAGCTAGGAGGGATAGCTAATACTAAAGAAGAGAGAAAGAATTCAGAAAGATGTAAATAGACTGGAGCAGTGGGCAGCAACTAACAGAATGGTTTTTAACAGGGAAAATGCAAAGTACTACATCGGGGCAATAAAAATGAAAAAAGCATATACATAATGGGAGGAACAGGGTTAAGCAACAGCACATGCGAAAGACTTGGGTATACTAATAGATCACAGGCTGAACATGAGTCAACTGTGTGATGCAGCAGCAAAAAAGGCAAATGCAATTCTGGGATGTATTAACAGAAGCATACAGTATAGATCACATGAAGTCATTATCCCCATCTACTCCTCTTGGGCAGACCTCATCTGGAATACTGAGTCCAGTTTTGGGCACATTTTAAAAAATACCTCAACAAACTGGAGCAAGTTCAGAGAAGAGCGACCAGAATGGTGACCGATCTGCAAACCATGTCCTATGAGGAATGGTTACAGGATTTGGGAATGTTTAGCTTGCAAAAAAGAAGATTGAGAGGAGACTTAATAGCTGTCTACAAATATCTCAAGGGCTGTCACAGTGTAGAGGAATTATCATTATTCTCATTTGCACAAGGAAAGACTTGAAGCAATGGGATGAAACTGAATGGGAGAAGACAGATTAGATATTAAAAAAAACTTTTTGACAGTTAGGGTGATCAATGAGTGGAACAGGCTGCCACGAGAGGTGGGGAGTTCTCCTTCATTGGAAGTCTTCAAACAGAGGCTAGATATACATCTGTCTGGGATGATTTGAATCCTGCTTTGAGCAGGGGGTTGGACCAGATGACCCAGAACGTCTCTTCCAACTCTACCATTCTATGATTCTATGAAATCCCATTGAACACCCGTGAAGAGATCTTAAAATTGCTGTTGTAAGAAGGCGTCTACAAATATGAGAGACCTGGAGCAGTTTGCAAAAGAAGAGTGGTCCAAAATTCAAGTTGAGAAGTGAAGAAGCTTGCCAATGGTTATATGAAGCGATTGATTGCAGTTATTTATTCCGAAGGGTGTGCAAACAAATATTATGTTGAGGGTGTCAAAAATTTTGTATGGACCATTTTTGGGGTTTTGTGTGAAATTATGTCCAATTTACCTTTCTTTCTCTGTTAGTTTTTGTGTTGTTACAATACACACAAAGGAAATAAACAAATGTATAACAAAACATGTAGAGAGTGACATACCAGCTCCGGAGTGTCGAGGTAAGGAGGCTTACTCGCCATGCAATGCTCCTCTGGGAAATTTAATATGCAAATTGTCTCTTCAAATAAAGAGGACTTGTACTCTATAGCACCACCTATTGGAAGTAGCGATCCTACAAGTCACAATCAACCCTTTAACGAGTCTTGTAATATGACTTATAAGCCTCCTTACCTCGACACACCAGAGCTGGTATGTCACTCTCCACAAGGAGAAACCTTACCCCTTAGACCCTAGTCCAGAGCCTCTCATCCAGCCAAATCAGATCTCTCCTACTTTTTACTGACGAGGACCAATAGTCCGAAACACCGTGTCTGCAAATGGAGATACTGATTTGGCTTTTATCCTAAGTCATATTACAAGACTCGTTAAAGGGTTGATTGTGACTTGTAGGATCGCTACTTCCAATAGGTGGCGCTATAGAGTACAAGTCCTCTTTTTTTGAAGAGGCAATTTGCATAACAAAACGTGTAATTGCAATAATTTTCTGGGAGAAATACAGGTGCATCTCACAAAATTAGAATATCATCAAAAAGTTAACTTATTTCAGTTCTTCAATAGAAAAAGTGAAACTCATCTATTAAATAGAGTCATTACAAACAGAGTGATCTATTTCTAGTGTTTATATCTGTTAATGTTGATGATTATGGCTTACAGCCAATGAAATCCCAAAAGTTATTATGTCAGTAAATTAGAATACTTTATAACACCAGATTGAAAAAATGATTTTAAACTCCGAAATGTTGGCCTACTGAAATGTATGTTCAGTAAATGCACTCAATACTTGGTCGGGGCTCCTTTGGCATCAATTACTGCATCAATGCAGCGTGGCATGGAGGCGATCAGCCTGTGGCACTACTGAGGTGTTATGGAAGCCCAAGTTGCTTTGATAGCAGCCTTCAGCTTGTCTGCATTGTTGGGTCTGGTGTCTCTCATCTTCTTCTTGACAATACTCCATAGATTATATATGGGGTTAAGATCAGACGAGTTTGCTGGCCAATCAATCACAGTGATACTGTTGTTTTTAAACCAGGTATTAGTACTTTTGGCAGTGTGGACAGGTGCCACGTCCTGCTGGAGAATGAAATTTCCATCTTCAAACAGCTTGTCGGCAGAGGGAAGCATTAAGTGCTCTAAAATTTACTGGAATATGGCTACGCTGCCTTTGGTCTTGATAAACACAGTGGACCTACACCAGCAGATGACATGACTCCTGAAACCATCATTGATTGTGGATACTTCACATTAGACCTTGGAAATCAAGGTCCCAGAGTCTGGAGGAAGAGTGGAGAGACAGACAATCCAAGCTGCTTAAGGACTAGTGCCGTGATAGTGAATCTATGACGCGCGTGTCAGCACTGACATGCGTAGCTATTTTCGATGACATGCGGCCGCATCCAGAGAAGGATGGGGCAGCATGTTGAGAAGGACGTTTCATCCTCAGCTCCTGCACGGCCAGGTGCAGTAGCCGAGGATAGAAATGGGTGAACCTGAACAGTAAATTCGGGTTAAGCTGAACAATCACCGGGTGTTTGTCACGCTGTCATGTGCTTGGTAGCGCGACAAACACGCTTTCTCATCGGCGGTGAAATCATACCCCCCGGTCAGACAACCATAGTTCCCACGCTGTCAAAAGACAGTGTGAGCACAAATGTGATCAGAGGTATAAAGTTCACCTCTGGTCACTGGTGTCAGCTGATGGGACAACAGCTCCCATCATCCGACACCTGCTTCTCCTAATAGCAGTAAGAGAAGGAGCGGATGATGGGAATATTCATCAGCAACTCCTGCGCTGTAAATAAATAAATAAAAAAAACCTAGGTGGGCTCCCCCCTATTTTTGATAACCAGCCAAGCAAACTCACAGCTGGGGGATGCAACCCTCAGCTGTCAGCATTAGCAAGGGCAGCACGGTGGTGGAGCACGGTGGCTCAGTGGATAGCACTGCAGCCTTGCAGCGCTGGAGTCCTGGGTTCAAATCCCACCAAGGACAACATCTGCAAGGAGTTTGTATGTTCTCCCAGTGTTTGCGTGGGTTTCCTCCGGGCGCTCCGGTTTCCTCCCACACTCCAAAAACATACTGATAGAGAATCTAGATTGTGAGCCCCTTCAGGGACAGTGACGATAATGTGTGCAAACTGTAAAGTGCTTTGGAATATGTTAGCGCTGTATAAAGATTATTATTATTATTGGTTATCAGGAATAGAGGGGTCCCCACGCTGTTTTTTTAAATTATTTAAATAAATAACTTAAAAAGCGGCGTGAGGTCCCCCCCATTTTTGACAACCAGCCTTGCAAATGCGGACAGCTGGGGGCTGATATTCTCAGGCTCGTAAGGGGCCATGGATATTGACCCCCCAGCCTAAAAAGAGCAACACGTAGCTGCCCAGAAAAGGCACATTTATTACATGCCCCATTTCTGGTGCTTTGCTCGGCTCTTCCCACTTGCCCTGTAGCGGTGGCAAGTGGGGTTTATATTTGTGGGGTTGATGTCACCTTTGTATTGTCAGGTGACATCAAGCCCCATGGTTAGTAATGGAGAGGCTTCAATAAGATGCCTCCATTACTAGTCCCATAGTCACATTGGAAAACATGATATCAGACCACACTTTTAAACATACATGGCAGAATTGTAGTCGCTACAGTACTACACAAATAAGGGTGAATGCCCCATGGCACTCCATAAGACTTTATGAAACCAGAAAAGAAACATTGGAGAAAAATGCCATAATTGTATATAAATATTTATTTAGTTCAAATTAGCATATATATCAAATTTGAAAAAACACATAATAATCATGAATACACAGCAGAATGAGTGGTTTTGAAACGGTATGCGTGATGTTAATAGATGTAACATACATCTGAGCCACATGTGCCAAAAAGGGTGGGAGGCACAAAGAAAAATGCATATATAGTATAGGTATTAGGTATAGCAATGTGCCAGAAAAGCATAGGTAAAATTGAAATGCAGTAGAAAAATATATATTGATATATATATCTATATGAATCGCGGAGCAATGGTATATTTGTGCCAAATGCTAGTGCATATATAAAGCCGGGATCCGGATTCCCAGGCTCAGGATTCATAGAGGTAAAGCCAAACTACTGCATAAATTAGAGGTAAAACTCACCCATATTTGCAACTGTGACCCAGAGACGCGCCCCGACGCGCGTTTCGCACTAGCTTCCTCGGGGGGCTTGCAACTAGTAAAACGCTCATACCTGCCCACTATATACCCCCACTGGGATTAGAAAAGGGACGGCACATGTGAGCAACGCGTCCATAAACATCCGGCAACGTCATCAGGGGCGACGCGCTCCACGGGTGCACCCCTATGACGTGGGTGGAGTGCGAAGAACCCAGAGACACCGCAGGAGGAAATGGGGGCGGAGTCAAAGTCAAGACATGTGCAGAAGCGATGAAGACAGAAAGGGACATCACAACTAAGGGCAAAATCTGCCCATAAAGGCACTGTGTATATAAATTGATAACCGTACTTATCAAAAATGTGCTTATTTACCACTATAATAAAAGTATTAGGTAAAAGCTAATATAACAAGCATGAGAAATACCTCAGAGCAAAGAAGATGCGAATAATCACTACATATTAGATGGATTCAATAATTAGAGACACCTCAACAATACAAAATAATAAAGAAATGCTCGAGTGTATACAATATAAAATATAGATGGCAAAAAGTACAATACAATATCAATATTGATTCAGTAAAGTGATCAAATAAACATGAAGCAGGCTGTGGATCTTGGGCAGAGGTTTAGAGATCGTGGCTATAGTAATAGGTCCATTAAAAGAGGCTACTCGAGAGCCAA
>VIAB01006239.1:82949-93736 GCA_009801035.1 Oophaga pumilio
TATACACGGGTCGGCTTATACATGAGTATATACGGTACATGGCTTCAAACATATAATAGAAGGTATGCCAATCTGAGATAAGGACTCGCAGGTGATTTATAAAACAATGTTGTTTAACTGGCACCCATAAACGCATTGTAATTCTGTCAGTTTCACTAACAGGTTAGCACCACATACTTCAAAATAGCGAAAGCAGTTCATGAAATCCCCACAAAGTCTAAAGTGCTCTTTATGTTTGTCTTTAACCAGTTTTTGCGTCTTTTTAGCACCAAAGTTGCAAAAAATGTGTCAAGCTGAAAACTCATGTAATGAGGAAGACCGGGGTGAGGGTACCTGCACTGAGCCAGGTCCGGATCAGTTGAGGCTGCATCCCATGTTGCCAAGGGGGAAAGAATAGGGGACTGGACAAACCTTATGACCCAGGAGGAGGGGACGTGTTCACAGGAAATTCAGAGCAGAATGCGAGCGAATCAGCAGTCAGTTTCCGGCCATCAGGGAGAGTGCAGGACAGTGAGTAGCGTGCTCTGCACCCCGAGCAGCAGCGCCGCGACGTACTGTGGCCGAGATCTCCTGGGCACTACAGCAGAACAGTGAGTGCGGGAAGCGCTGTGCGCTTGGCTAAGTGTAGGACCGAGCACGTGCAGAGAAGCGTGGGCCGGTTACAGGACACTGAAGTGCGGTCCCCTTTGCTGGCTGGCACACATCAACCCGCGTCTAATACAGAGACTTCTGCAGCTTTTCCCACTTTGATTGCATGGGCTTATGGACTAGGAGCTAAGCGGGTAAAACTGGAGACCACCCGCTGCTGCCAGAAGACGGATTGCTAACCTTGGAACCCATCGGAGGACACTACGCCGGTCGTTGCTGGTACTACTACCCCCATCGGACTGTGGACTAAGGACATCAGCAGGATCTACAATAAGTGTTGTTTGAAGCATAGACTGTCGCACTCATTCTGCTTATTTCATTTATTCCTTGTTGTTTGATTAACTTTTTTCCACTGCTTATTAACTCCCTGCGAGGAGGTTACTTTAACTCTTTATTGTTAAAAATAAATAAAACTGTTTTACCATATTGCGCTGCGATCCCTGCATACTGCATCTCAGCACCTGCTTACACTCATTCAGAAACCTTACACCAGGCAGTGACCGGAGTTAGATGGACTATAAAAATACAACATTTGGTAAAAGTTGTATTTCATGAATCTGTCTAAAACACACCCATCCTAAGAACAGTGTTCCCAAGGTCTCCTTTAAAGAAGCACTCCTCCTCCCATCAAAATTTTTATCCTCTTATTATGTTGCAGCCATCATGTTATATAACTCTGTGTACTTCCAATTGCTCATTTTGCCTTTCTACCCAGCTAATTCTTCTCTTTTCCATTAGGTCTATGGCATCGCATGATTAAAAATTGACTAGCTGAATCCTTCTATGCTTTATGTAGAAACAGGAGGTCTCTTTTCCCTGCATGAGTCATAAGACACTGCAAAAGTCCCTGGCAAGTGGAGGGAGTAGCTAGGTCAGGAGTTGAAGACGGGAATGATTCATGCAGTGAAAAGAGACATTTTATTTCTATACAGAGCAGAGAAAAGAGAAGAATTAACTGAGTAGAAAGGCAAAATGAGCAATTGTAAGTACACAGTGCTGTATAATATGATGACTGCAATATATTAAGAGAATAAAAATGTTGTATTTAAAAAAGGATTGTGTCTTTAAGAATGAAGCAGTAGAGCACATGCGTGACCACCACTGCATTCATTTTATAAAACTGAATGGGTGGACGGACAAGTAAAATCAAATTTAGGCACATAATGTGACAAAGGGGTTTCCCAAAAATAGTAAAATATCCCTTACACATAAAATAGAGGATAATTTGTTCGTGACTGGGGATCCCAGTGATTCGACCCTCAGAGATCCACAAAATGGGGCTCTGTAGAGCCTTGCCTTGAAGAAACTGGAAGGTGAGCAAGCTTGACCTTCATTTCATTCATTGTCTATGGAACTGCTGGAAATAGCCGAGTACAGAGCTCAGTTATTTTCCCAAGTCCCACTGACAATAAATGGAATAGAGGTCAAGCTTGCTCATCTTCGCAATGCTGAACCTCCAAAAATATAAAAGAGCTTATTTTTAACCACAGAATTTTTTTTTTGCTAAATTAGGAGAGATTAGCAACAGAACAAAATAAATGTTGTCACTGGATTTTTCTGAAGCCCGTGTAGTCTCGGCTGCCCAAAGTTTAAGTATGCAAGTTTAATCAATAAAGGACTCAAGATGATTTTTCTACAAATGGAAACATATGAGTTAAAGGTGAGCATTGTTCACCCTTGTGCTGCTGCGCAGGCTGAAAATTACATTAGGAAGTGAAAGGTGGAGATTTCTTACCTTTCTGTGGTCAATTGACAGCTGTGAGAAAACCAGCTGAAATCCTAACAATACTATGGAGCTGACCAATCTGCAAAGAAAAACAGAGCCGGTAATGTAAAGATAACTTAATATTCACTCCAGCATTCCAGCCGCATACCAGAACATTGACTCATCTAGCCAAATCAGATCTCTCCTACTTTGCACTGACGAGGACCAACAGTCCGAAACACCGTGTCTGCAAATGGAGATTCTGATTTGGCTTTTATCCTAAGTCATATTACAAGACTCGTTAAAGGGTTGATTGTGACTTGTAGGATCGCTACTTCCAATAGGTGGCGCTATAGAGTACAAGTCCTCTTTGTTTGAAGAGGCAATTTGCATATTAGTACATTGACTAGTGATTACAGATGCCGCATTCTTTCATAATGACGTCTCCTACACTGTACACACAAGTAGAAAGGGAAACATTTGCTTCATTAATTCAGAAAAACATAATCCTTTCCACAATGGGGTCATGTGGAGCTCAATGTACCTGTTGATACACTGAGTGAGGTTTCCTTCTATTTCTGGCAGTGATGTATAGATGTGTGCAGTGGGTGGAAAATACAGCACAACGTACATAATAGAGATAATAAGTTGTAAGAGGTGGTGCCCAACCCTGTAGCATTTTTTACAAACTGCTTACAATGGTCTAAAATAACTAAGAGTATTATTCGCATTACCGAATCTTGCCGCTCCCATTTCATTCTTATCTGGTCCTCCACCAGTCTCTGATCACATAACTCCAGCAGCTAGCTGCAGGGATCGCTTGTAGAGCTCCACATGGCGTGAGCACAGTAGGCAGAAATCGGCAAAATAAGGCTCTTACAGTATATCGCTGTTAGGCCCCATTTATTTATCTATGAAAAACACTGATCTGATGACACATTGGCCAAACTCTGATGACACATGGATCAAAAACATTGATGACATCGTTAAAAAAAAAAAATTTCCATACATGAAAAATCCTGACGTTTGAATGAGTCCTTAGAGTGGAGTGGCAGTGCTCTCTAATGTCTGCAATAAAACCACTGAGGTTTTATTTCAGACATTTCACTGCGTCTGAGGTTTCCACCATTTTTTTTTTGCTTCATATTGTGCCAGACACTGTTGTCCCAGTCAGTTGTTATTTTATTATTATAGGTGGACTTGGTGTTTTGTGCACATTCTCTTTTGTCTTTAGTTATGTACTGGGATGATCATTAAGTTGCAGATTTTTTTTTTATTAAAGCGATTGAATCATCAGCCTGAACTAGAACACATAACTGCATTCACAATCCCCAACCTCAGGGCTTACATCTGCCAATTTCTTTTGCCTGAATACCTGGATATTTCTGTAAATAATTACCATATTTTTCAGACTATAAGACGCACGAGACCATAAGACATACCGAGGTTTTATAGGAGGAAATCAGGAAAAAAATTTGAAGCAAAAAATGTGGTCAATTCTGTACTTAATATCCCCTATTCTGGTATATATGGTCCCCTCATCCCCATCCTGATACACATGGCCCTCTCATCCCTATCCTGGTATTCATGGCCCCCCTCATCCCTACCCTGATATGCATGGCCCCCTCATCCCTACCCTGGTATGCATGGCTCCCTGATCTCTATCCTGGTGTGCATGGCCCTCATCCCCATCCTGGTATGCATAGCTCCCTCATCCCTATCTTGGTATGCATGGCTCCCTCATCTCTATCCTGGTAGGCATGTCCCCCTCATCCCATTCATTGCTCTTTAATAGCGAGCACAGTGTCAGCCGGAGCCTTCCTGCAGCTGCCTGCGGTCACGTGTGCCGCTACTTAAGAGAAATTAATATTCACCACATTCCACTCCCATGGGCACGGAATGTAGTGAATATTCATTTCTCTTTAGCAGCGGGCACAGGAGTTAGCTGCAGCAGCCGGCTCCTGCCTCTGTGACCCATTGCTCCACCGATGCCGCTCCCCCACCTCCCCACAACGGCCAGAGCCAGCACATCAGGACTATAAGATGCACCCCCATTTTCCTCCACATTTTTGGAGGAAAAGATTGTGTCTTATAGTCTGCAAAATATGGTATTTACACCAGGCACTATACAGTAAATGATAATGACAATTTGCAGAATTGTGAATCTTGCTTTGGACCATATACATGATAGGATGTGACTCCGGATCAGTGTATGATAAGTAAAGTACTTTTTTAAAAAATTTATATACATACACACACTATATAACTAGGTTGATATAAATTCAGGAACTTATGCTATGATACAGTCTGAACTGATATTCCCACAAATTTCAGATTACACCAAAAAAGGAAAAAGCAGCTGTAATCACATACAAGCGTCTTTGACATGGTTTTTTGGAAAAGTGACATGGTAAATACATTAGAAGTCATGCATTGTGTCTTACAAAGCAGAACTTAAGGGATCACAGGTCTCTAGCAACAATGATGAACAACTCACCGTAAAGATACAATCAAACTGTCGACCATGTTCCTAGGAAATGAAGAATTGATGAAGCGTGAAAAAGCTTCCTGAAGGATGATAGTGTGGCCTTGATCTACTGATAATGACAACAAATTCCAACCTGAAAAAAAAAACACATGTAGAATATTAATTTTACAGAAATCAATCAAGTGCTTAGCTCCCCTGAAACTATGCTCAAAAAGAAATTAAAATAATGGATTCTTATCACTAATACCTCACCCCACATAATCAAAGTAGTGTAATTATATTACGTAAAAAGAAAAGAATATGTATTCTGCCTAAGAAGCACTAATGGGCAACAGGGGTTTTTTATTTGCTTTTTTTTAGAGATTTATGGTATTATCAGGGCTTTTTCACACACTGTAGGTTTTCTTCTTCACATTTTCCAAGGAAAAAAATGCACTATTTTACAGTACTATCAAAATGGATGAGATTTCTTAAATCTCGTGCACATGCTGCTTATTTTTTCTTTCCAGATTTGAACCATCAAAGTATTTTTCCAAATCTGCAGAATGTCAATTCTTTTATCGTTTTTGTAGTGTAATTTATCCATTCCAATGTATGGGGAGAAAAAACACATGCAAAAAAGCATCAAAACTGCACTCAAAATTGTGTCAAAAACATGCTGATTTTATGCATAGGTTTTCCTTCCAATATTCTGGGTTTTGCAGAAGAAATATATGCTGCAAATACTTGTGCGCATAACCATTGTCACATAACCATTGATTTTTTTTCACGTTTTTTAGTTCAGCAAAAACGCTACCAGTACCACTTTTTTTTCAATAAACTCTACCTACAATGTGTGATTGAAAATTCCTTTGTTTAAAAACCATCTATGCCAGAAAATAGCAGAACAATGAGCTAAAATGCCCCAAGAGTTGTCACATTACAATGGATGATATGGTCAGAAAATTGCAGAAAAGGCCTTATATGGGAGTGTAGCTCAGTAAAAAAGGCACAATAACAACATTTATCACTAAGAATTAAATAGCAAATTCAGGACATTAACGTCTCACACTAGGAAGATTTGGAAACTACTTTAAAAAGTTAAGGCAAGAGAGAGATGTAGTAGACTGCATCTGGGTGTCCGTCTCCAGTAGGCATACGCTCTCGAAAATCATGCTTGACAGAGCACACATTTGCTTTGTTGGCACCATTGCAATCTATGGCATCGGCACAGACACCACAATCCCATTTTGCAGGGGGCTTAGGGCGCAAGCCTCAACAAGGCCAATGAACGGGTGTGCCTGAATGCAATGTGAAAACAACCGTACTGATTTGCTGACTTAATGGCCATGTACAACTTCGGAAAATTTTCATTAGCTTCCTAAATGCAAAATTAAGCCACTTGTGAAATAGTCTTCATTAAAAACCTTCTAGTATTTTGCCGCTGAAGTGTCTATTAGAAGTCTTTTATCTAACTGAGTAATCCTCAAAATTGAGTGATCTGCAAAATTCATCAAAGCTCTTACTGCTTTCTACCCTCCCTTCTCTTGGTGTTAGAGATTGCAACAGAAAGGGGGTGAAGGTTGTCCACCGATCTACAGTGCAATAGGGAAAAAACCTGTAAAGTCACAGGGAGGGAAGAAAAAAGGTAAAGAGGAAAGCAAATAGAGAAGAAATAAAAACATCTGAGGTACCTAAGACAGCAGCAGCCTGCCAATATTAATAAGACAATCCCACAAGGGAAAAATCTGAAACTTGGAACAGGTGTCTCACAATGAATGAAGGAATGAATATTGTAGAATGAAACTTAAAGGATTTTCATTAAGTAATGGTAACTACTAACAAATGTAAAAAAAAAATTCATATCAAAGGTGTCCATAGCCTTTAACACCTTCACGCCGCAGCACTTTTTCGTTTTTGCGTTTCTGTTTTTCACTCCTCTTCTTAACAGAGCCATAACTTTTTTATGGCCATGTGAGGGCTTGTTTTTTGCGGGATAAGTTGTACTTTTGAACGACACCATTGGTTTTATCATGTGTTGTACTCGAAAATCTGAAAAAAATTCCAAGTGCGGTGAAATTGCAAAAAAAATGTAATTCCACAACTGTTTTTTGGATTTTTTTTTACCATGTTCACCAAATGCTAAAATTGACCTGCCATTATGATTCTGCAGGTCATTACAAGTTCATAGATATCAAACAAGTATAGGTTGTTTTTTATTTCAATGGTGCAAAAAAAAATCCAAAGTTTGTTAAAAAAAGTGTCATTTTCAGAGACCCGTAGCGTGTCCATTTTTCGTGATCTGGGGCTTGGTGAGGGCTTATTTTTGCATACAGAGCTGCTGGCTTTAATGATACCATTTGGTGTGGATTTATCTTTTGAGCGCCCGCTCTTGTATTTTAATGCAATTTTGCGGTGACAAAACATAGAAAATGCTGGCTTTTTCACTTTTTTTCGCTGCGCCGTTTACAGATTGGATTAATTCTTTTTCTTATTCAAAATTGTATTGTTTTATAATACACAACAAAAACAAACATATCAACAAATTGGATTTCCGTATATACTCATGTATAAGCCGACCCGTGTATAAGCCGACCCCCCCCCTAATTTTGCCACAAAAAACTGGGAAAATTTATTGACTCGCGTATAAGCCTAGGGTGGAAATTGCAGCAGCTACTGGTAAATTACAAAAATAAAAATAGATACCAATAAAAATAAAATTAATTGAGACATCAATAGGTTAAATGTTTTTGAATATCCATATTGAATCAGGAGCCCCATATTGTCAGGACTCTGAACATTCTTGATCACCTTTTGTGCATTACTGCCCTTTTCCAAGAAGGCGTCTTTGGTCTCATGTGCACTGTGTCTTTCTGCTACATAACTCCACCCCAGCCTTTAGTCTGTGCTAGAGTATTCTGCCTTGCATCCAGCTTCTGACCTCTGGTGGCTCCATGGCTTTGTACATGCTCCTGTGAACCTGTTTGTGATCCTGCTACTCTGCTCTGAGTTCCTGCTGCATACACTGGTTTCCAGTAATCCTCCTTCATCTGGCTGCTTGTGTTACTCCCCTCTGCATTTGCTGGACATGTAAGCTGTTGCAGCTCTGCGCTGCTTAAACCTGAGACTATCACCCAGGCCTCCCTGGTTGAGCTAAAGATATTATTTGAACTGCCTTATAAGCATATCTACCTGTGCTTGGACTAAACTAAGACTTATTCGTGTCAAGTATCCTCAAGTATAACTGAGCTTTATAGACTCTCTGCTTGATTGCATTTATCTCTGAAGTTTCCTATAGACTGTTAAGCTGCATTTAATATCTGCACCAAGTGTTGTGGATTTGAGCTTTGCTTTGCACCTGTTTGAATCACTATGTGATAATATAGACTTTACCACTTATAAAACTGAGTCCTGTAGTTGTCTTGTTCCACACAAGAAGTCTCCTGAGTTATCCCCTATAATTATTACACATATAATAAACATGTAGTTCATGATGGGCCCCATAAAATAATCCATACAAAATACTCCCCATATAAAGTTCCATAAAGGTTAATAATGGCCCCATATAATGCTCCATAGATTATGCCCCCATATGATGCTCCATAGATTATGCCCCCTATTTGGTGCTCCATAGATTATGCCTCCATAAAATGCTCCATAGATTATGACCCACATGCTCCTCAGATTATGCCCCATAGATTATGCACCATAGATTATGCCCCATATGCTCCATAGATTATGCCCCATATGCTCCACAGATTATGCCCCATAGATTATGCCCCATATGCTCCATAGATTATGCTCCATATGTTCCATAGATTATACCCCATATGTTCCACAGATTATGCTCCATATGTTTCACAGATTATGCCCCGTATGTTCCAAAGATTATGCCCCATATGTTCCACAGATTATGTCCCATATGCTCCATAGATTATGCCCCATATGCTCCACAGATTATGCCCCATATGCTCCATAGATTATGCCCCATATGCTCCATAGATTATGCCCCATATGCTCCACAGATTATGCCCCATAGATTATGCCCCATATGCTCCATAGATTATGCTCCATATGTTCCATAGATTATACCCCATATGTTCCATAGATTATACCCCATATGTTCCACAGATTATGCTCCATATGTTTCACAGATTATGCCCCATATGTTCCACAGATTATGCCCCATATGTTCCACAGATTATGCCCCATATGTTCCACAGATTATGCCCCATATGTTCCACAGATTATGCCCCATATGTTCCACAGATTACGCCCCATATGCTCCACAGATTATGCCCCATATGCTCCACAGAATATGCCCCATATGTTCCACAGATTATGCCCCATATGCTCCATAGATTATGCCCCATATACTCCAAAGTATAGGTCCCTCATGCTGCCGCTGCTGCTACAACTGAAAAAAAAAATGACATACTCACCTCTCGTCGCTGGGGGCCAGGTGCCGGTGTCCTGAGCAGGTGGGGACACAGGCGAGCTTATGGGGACAGGTGCCGGTGTCACCGCTCGCTCAGGGCCCCAGCACCTGAGATATTCACCTGTCCCCGGTCCACCGCTGCACGCCGCTGTCTTCCGAGTCCTCTTGTCAGTGAGCGCTCAAGCAGAGGACGCGGCCCGCACTAACTACGTCATCGCGCCCTCTGCTTGAACATCACAGCCAGAGGACAAGGCGGTCAGAGCAGCGTGCAGCGGTGGACCGGGGACAGGTGAATATCGCATATACTCACCCCCCGCCAGAGCGTCTCTGCAGCCCCTGCTCTTCTCCCGTGGTCTCCGCAGCTCTTATAGTATATACGGGTATATACGGTAGTTCTTTTTATAGATTTATAGATAAGGCGATTCTGAACGCAACTATACCAAATATGTGCATATGTATTTTTTATTGTTTTATTTTGAATGGGGGGTGATTTGAACTTTTATATTTTTTATGTTTTTAATATTTTAAAAAAATCTTTTTTTTTACTTTTGCATGCTTAAAAAGTCTCCACAGGAGACTAGAAGCTGCAGTTGTCCGATCGCCTCTGCTACACACAGGCGATGATCAGATCTCCTGTGTGTAGCAGAAATGCTCACTTGCTCACCCGGAGGTGGGCGCTCATAACAATCTGGCAATGACAACCATAGAGGTCTGCTGGAGACCTCTGGTGGTCATGCCAATACATCGGTGACCCACGATCATGTAACGGGGTCACGGATGGGTGGGATTAATGAAGCGCTTCCAGCACGATCACATTAAATGTTCAAAACAACTGACATGTGCCAGGACATGTGCAATACTAGTGTGGTGCATGTCGTAAAGGGGTTAAAGCACTCCACTTGTCCCAATAATCTAAGTACCCTGACGCTAGCCTTAAACTTACTTCAGCTCTTACTGGCACCGCTCCGGTCCCGATCTTGTGACAACAACTTCTGACTGACCATAAGCTGTAATGGTCACAAGCTCTCGATGTAAGTCTATGAGAACCTCGTTCTGGCTTTCATAGACTTACATTGAGTTGTGACTTTCGGATCGGCCAGCAAACACTGAAGCAATCCGGAAGGTCACAATCAAGTCGAGACCGAGTAGAGCGGCAATGGTAAATATGAAGATGGTGGCTGATAAGTAAATTTCTAGTATCAGGGAACTTAAATTAGCAGCATCTCTCCTGCTCAGCAATAAAAAAAATGCTGGAGTGTTGCTTCAGAGAATCTATGGGCTTGATTCATTATTGCATTTGTGCCTTTATTCTTCCTTTTTAAAGTCTATTTTATATGTGTGTGAAGAAACCAGATTGAATCTTAATTTCCCATACAAACATGTTTTTGTAAACCCATAAGATTTCACTTTTTATCTGTATATTGGCTTGTGAATCTAAGTGTTTATGTCTTGTGGGTCAAGAAGACAATCTTGCAAGCTAATATATATTTAACATACTGTGTAAGGCCTGGGTCTCACATAGCGATACA
>VIAB01006240.1:24055-39588 GCA_009801035.1 Oophaga pumilio
GAGTATATACGGTAATCACCGAAAAACAGTGTTTTGAAATAATTCAATAGATAGATATCTGCTTTATAATTCTATTGCTTGTGTGATGCACTGACTAATGCCAGACAGCCACACCACAGTGAATTAGGGAACCTTCACGCCTATAAAACATGAATTGTAAGGGAAGTTTATTGAAGAAATGCAAACTCACCGCTTCGTAGCACCAGTCCTTGAGAACATCAAGGTCGCCTCTTACCATTGCCTTAAAAAGAAAAGAAAATTAATATACACCAGTAGAACTTGTGTACACAACCATAATTTCAGTCTGAGTGTGACCCGACAAAACATTGGATCGTACTCGTTATTCTATAGGGACTTGTACATGTCCGATTTTTCCTTCTAGGACAGAATGTCCAAGGAAAAAAATCGCAGCAAGCCTGAGTTTCATCCGATATTCGGATTGCACTTGGCCACTCAAGTCAATGATTCAGTGGAAAACATCGGACTGCACTCAGATGACATCTGAGTGTAGTCCGATTTTCTGAGAGAATGGAGAAGATGGAGACATTTTTCTACCAGCTTCTCCACATCTGAGAAAATCGGATCCCACTCTGATCAAACAGGAGATGAAGTCAGAGTACTTTGAAAAGCGTAGAGAATAAACTGCACTGTTCCTTACATGCCATGTATCAGATTTTCCTGAGTCTACAATTAGCAGCGCAGGATACACAGATCTCTTATTACGCCAAGTTTCATAGAAGCCTTTTCTACAGAAAAGTATATTAACCTGGTCAACTCTTCCTGCTCTATAGCAACCTGCCGGCGTATCAGATACCATTTTCAACCTGACAGACTCGCTTTAAGATTGGGGTTGGTGGATGTGCACTAGGGATAGAACATGTGCCTTGGGGTTGGGACACGTGTATCAGGGCTACAGCCAGGACAGGTGCCATAGGCTAGGGAAAAAGGATTAGGACTGGGGCTTAGACTTCATAATTAGGGTTAGATAATGTGCATAAGTGTTGGAAAATATTCAAATTAGAGTTCTTTTGGTAAAGGTACATTACGGTTAGGACTGGGGAGAGTGGATAAGAGTAAGGGTTGAAACATGTGTATTAAGGCTTGGTTTGAGGCACGTGCATTATGGATGAGACATGCACTTAGGGCAGGACGTGTGCCCTAGGGTTAGGGTTGTCAAGATGCCTTTGGGTTAGAAAATCAGCTTTAAGGTTAGGGTTGGGAAATGTCCATTAGGGTTATGAAATAAGAATTAGGGTTAGGTTTGGAAAAAGTGGGGTTGGGAAATATTCTAATTAGTGTTTGGACATGTGAAGTAAGGTTCGAGTTGGAAAAAATATACAGGCATTAAGAGTATATTAACGTGTGCCTTAGAGGTAGGACTGCATTACAGGAAAGGATGAGAAATATGTATATTAGAACTAGGGTTGGGACGTGTATTAAGGTTAGTGTATTACATTGAGGATAGGAAATATGTAAACGGGTATGACTGGGAATTGCTTGGTTGGAACCCAACATTAGGGTTAGGGCTAAAGTATATAATGGAAGACTATGACAGGAACCTGATAGCTTGTTAATAGCATGTTTTCATCTCATCTCATACAATCCTAGAAAAATAAAGTGAGAATGATATCTTATATTATACTTTGCCTAAAATATCCTAGGCTTTAAGCAAAATGCCTAGATTTCACACTTGACCTATAATACGCACAAAAGCTATCGTTTATGATCATGGGCTCTAGCAACATTTAGGCTATGTGTACACGTTGCGCAAATGCTCCGTAATTTTGCGGAGCATTTGCGCAACTCCCCGCCGCAGGTAAAACGCATACGTAATTAGTATGCGTTTTCCTGCAAAACACAAGCATTTTGCAAGCATAATTAGCTTGCAGAATGCTAGCGTTTTCCAAGCGATCTGTAGCATCGCTTGGAAAACTGATTGGCAGGTTAGTCACACTTGTCACACATAGTGCTGACAAGTGTGACCAACTGTTTACTAATGAGGATTGTAAAAAATAATAAAATCTTCTGAGGAGCTGCTTCCAGCAGCGACCATCCTCTGAGACCTCAAATTGAAAACTGGAGAGCTGAGTAGGAGGAGCCCGAGCTGGAGGGGCCGGTCAACACTCTTTTTTAATCTGAGGTGTCTATCCCATCTGGGCTCCGCCTACCCACTAGTTATGACTAGTGTGTCTCCTTTCCTTCCGTTCTGCTGCTGAAAAATACGCAGCATGGGCACAGCAAAGCGTAATCCCATAGGATTGCATGGGATGCGTTTTGTAACTTTTTTTAAGCGATTACGCCGCGTAAAAACGCTTAAAAAAACGCTACGTGTGCACCTAGCCTGACACCAATCAAAAAGCAAAACATTAAAACAATGACTCCAATCATACCGAACTGCATCTACCCATCTATGCTCTGTAGCCCTCAGACAGGTTAGCACATAACACCTGGCAAAGCTGCCTTAAAGGGAATCTATTAGCATGGAATAACTGCTCATACCACATACAGGAGCTCTGTGAACCATGGCATGGCCATTCCCACCTACTTGTTTTCCATCTATCTCCCCCCTTCTTTGGCTCTATAAAGCCAATGCAGTCAATCAAAGAACACAGGATCCAGCACTCATAATTGGTAATGTCACAGCTACCTCTCTCTTCGCAATGAACATTACACACGCTCATTACATGCTTCAGTACAACAAAAATAGGGTGTGAGTCAGTTTATTGCTGCTAATGTACGTGTGGATTTTCTGAAATAGGAATAGCTTCCGTTGCCAGTACGAAAAATTACAGGAAAATTGCCAAAAATTAATAAAAAATACATTTAACATAAAAACCTGATAAGTCATCTTCTGATGACAGATTCTCTGCCTATCTTTGGGGCTCCCCACTGATTGCTCAAAACATTGCTCTGAAGTGCGCCACTTTTGTAAGCCCAAGGGTCTGTACACCATTCTCACCAGTGTATGGATCCATAGACTTACTGAGTCTGTCTGCACAATGCTTACAAGAGCAGTGCACCCGGAGCAGTACTTTGAACCACCTGTCAGGGAACCAATACTGCACCAATCGATAGCTATTTGCACTGCCCATTACATGCATCATAAAAGAGTCTTGTACGCCACTAAATAATGAACACGTTACCTCTAGGATGTTTGGGATTATATCCTTCTCACACATTTTCAGAAAAGCATCCTTATCAAAACTTGGATCAACCTTTACAATTTCTGTTAAAACCTCTGACATTTCAGTTTTGGAAAACATTCCCCCTAAAAAATGAGTAACAGCAAAAGTATTACATTATTTTACACTGAATACAAAAAAATACTGATTATATATGCCTACATATAATATACACGTTACTAATAGCTATGTATGGAGAGATATACAGTGTCACTAAAATCTGATGAGATCTATGGGTGCAAATACTGGGGACTCATGGTTAGGGCACCTTTTTTTTACATCTAAGGTTATATTCACACGCGGCTTTTTCCAGTAGTCAAAAAAGTCTGTTTTCAAGCCGACACTTCAGGAATTGCTACTCTTCTCTGGAATTTTGGAAACCTGAAGCTTCTTTTGCAAGTGTCTTTTTGCTAGTTTCCAAAGCGTTTATTTCCCCACATTCTACTGGATGTTTTTTTTTTTTTACATCCATACAGAAATATCAAAGAACGGTTAAAAAAATGTTCTTAAACCATGTCTAAACTTTTAACGCTTAAAAGATACATTCTTTCTTGCAGCAATTTATCTATTCATTTCTTTTTGCTGGCAAAGCCATACAAGGGTGGTTTTATTTGCAGGTTAAGTTGTATTTTTCAGTGCGCGGTTTTAGGGTATGACACATCAGTACAAATACAGAAATATTTCTACTGAGCAAGGAAAGCCTTTTGTGCCAACACAATGCAAGACCAAGACCAATTTTTTTTATATGAGAGCTTGCTTTTGTTTTGTCCTTTTTTTCCTGGCTGCCTTGTAGAATTTATCTGCACCTTCTGCTTTTTGAGGTGTAGGTTTAACACAAATAATTCTTGGCCATTTTTGGCACTCTTAATCCCACTACCTGACTGGCTCGTGTGATTACTTCCATAATGCTACCACAGTTACTTTTTTTATTGCACTGAATTATTGCTGCCATGTAAACTCACTAATGTCCTGGAATCATATTACAGGAGTGTCAGTGGGGTAACAGAGGGCGACCACTAGATATTGTAGTTCCCGCAACATCTGAAGAATGTCAGGATAAGAGTTGGGGTTCGACTTGGAAATTACAGCAGACATCTGCTCTTGATGGCACAGGCCTAGCTACTACCTGTAATATCCCTGCGCAGTGAATAGCACTTCAAGTTAAGGTCCACCCACCAAAGACTTACCTTGATGATATTTCACATAGTATTGCTACCGGGCCATTCCCCCATATGACCAATATGCCTCACCAATTGCGTCCATGTAGCAAAATTGGACTGAACAATGATCAGGCGACCATTCATCTATGACACTTGCCATATTAGCAAATGCCTAAAGCCAATTAAAATGAGTCCTAGGGAGGAGGAGATGAGGCTTCTGCTCCACTTTACCCTGCCTACCTTTATGCGCTCTGGCCCAGCCAATGTTTAGCTATCTCAATGGCAGGAGGGAAAATATCTAAACATACACATCCAGGCAAGTATGTTAGTTCCTTCACCTCCTGCTTTAGATGGGCCCTTAAGGGGCCCTCAAAGCCAACATCCATTTCCTCAAGTGCTGTATTCATGAACCTCACACCAACCAGGTGTGGTGCAGTGTCCGTACTTTGTTCACCCACGCACCACACAGCCACGGAGGAGGATACAGTTGCCTTAGCAACTCATCGGCATCCCACGATTAAGTAACTTGGGTGGGATTATGCACATAAAAGCGAACCTGTCACCAGGTTTAACTGACAGCACCTTTCAGGCCTGATATACGGCATTCTATAATGATGTACATCTGCCCCCAATCTGGCTTGCAAGACAAGAAAACAGGGATTTTTTGTGTGTACTCACCGTACAATCCTTTTCTCCGAGCCAATCATTGGGGGACACAGGACCATGGGTGTTATGTTGCTGCCACTAGGAGGACACTAAGCAATACATAAAAAAAAGGTTAACTCCTCCTCCTGCAGTATACACCCTCTGCTGGCTCAATCCTGAACCAGTTCGGTGCCAAAGCAGAAGGAGCTCATAACAGAAATGCAATATGTCAAAACCAAACAACTACGAGGCCACTGGCTAACAGGATGGGTGCTGTGTCCGCCAATGATTGGCTCGGAGAAAAAGATTTTACGGTGAGTACACACAAAAATCCCTGTTTCTCCGTCGCCTCATTGGGGGACACAGGACCATGGGACGTCCCAAAGCAGTCCCTGGGTATGAAAACATGACAACAGTTGAAGCCTCGTAAACCAAATGCATAAATGCTTAAATGGGTAAAAGAAGACTACAGATGCAAAACGGCCGATTGCAGAATCTGCCTGCCAAGTGCCGCATCTGAAGAAGCTTGAGCATGAATCTTGGAATGCTTAGCAAATGTGTGAAGGCTGGACCAAGTCGCAGCCTTGCACACTTGCTGTGCCGAAGCCTGGTGCCGAATGGCCCAGGAACCCCCACTGACCGAGAGGAGTGTGCCTTAATCCCCGCCGGGATAGGCTGACCCTTGACACGGTAGGCTTCTTGAATCGCAGAGCGGATCCATCTGGCTAACGTGGCCTTGGAAGCAGGCAGGCCCTTTCTGCGTCCCTCCGGAAGCACGAAAAGGGCGTCTGATTTGCGAAAAGACGCAGTCCTGGAAATGTACCTGCGGAGAGCCCTCACCAAATCCAAGGTGTGAAGAGCTTTCTCAGTACGGTGAACCGGCGCCGGACAGAACGAGGGCAGGACTATATCCTCATTTAGATGAAAAGCCGAGACGACCTTAGGCAGAAAGGAAGGAGACATCCTAAGCACCACCTTGTCCTGGTGGAAAATCAGGAAGGGAGGTTTACAAGACAAGGCTGCCAATTCCGATACCCGTCTGATGGAGGTTATTGCGACAAGGAAAACAACCTTCCACAACAGAAGAGAAAGAGCAACAGCTTGTAATGGCTCGAAGGGGGTCTCTTGTAAGGCACTGAGAACCAGATTAAGATCCCAAGGTTCCAAAGGTCTCTTGTAGGGTGGTACAAGGTGCGACACTCCCTGAATAAACGTCTTAACCTGGGGCTTAGACGCTATCCTTCGCTGGAAAAGCACGGATAAAGCGGAAATTTGTCCCTTGAGGGAAGATAGCGCTAATCCTGAATCCAGCCCTTCTTGGAGAAACTCCAGAATGGAAGGAGTGGAAAACACCAACGGCGAACGACCTTTGTACTTGCACCAGGTGAAAAATGTTTTCCAAACACGATGATAAATGCACATGGAAACAGGCTTCCTGGCGTTGATCATGGTAGTCGCAACCCTTTGCGAGAAACCGGCCTGGGCTAGAATCCAGGATTCAATGGCCATACCGTCAAATTCAGTGCTCTCAAGTTCTGATGGTAAATGGGACCCTGAGAGAGAAGGTCCAGACGATCCGGTAACCTTCATGGAACGTCTGCGACTAGATGAATTAGTTTCGCATACCACGGCCGACGCGGCCAGTCTGGAGCGACGAGAATTAGCGGAATGCCTTCCGCCTTGATCTTCCGAATGACCCTGGGAATTAACGGAAGGGGCGGGAAGATGTAAGGAAGGCGAAATTTGCTCCACGGCACGGAAAGGAGCATCCGAGCCGATGGCTAGGGGGTCGCGAGACCGGCCTAATGCCGGAACCTTGGCATTCAGTCTGGATTGCATGAGGTCCACGTCCGGAATGCCCCAACGCTGGCAAATCTGATGAAACACTTCCGGGTGAAGGGACCATTCCCCAATTGTCCACTCCTAGAATGTGAACCGCGGAGATGAGCGAGTGGTTTGACTCGGCCCATAGCAGAATGTGCGTCACTTCGAGCATCGCACTTCTGATTTGCGCGCCACCTTGGCGATTGATGTACGCCACGGCCGTGGCGTTGTCTGACTGGATCCGGATGGGACGACCGGCCAGTAGATGATGGAAATGAAGAGGGGCTAGCCTGATTGCTCTGATCTCTAGGATATTGATCGGAAGACAGGCTTCTTGAGGAGACCAGTGACCTTGAGCCGTGTGGTGACGAAAGACCGTACCCCATCTGAGGAGGCTGGCGTCGGTGGTCACCACCAACCAATGCATGGGGAGAAAGGACCTTCCCTGATTCAATGACGACGTCATTGTCCACCATTTTAGGGTCCGTTTGATTCTGCACGGCAGGCGAAAGCGGCGACCCAAGGAGGCTGGGTTTCTGTCCCAGACTGAAATCAATTCCTGTTGCAGGGGCCGGAGATGAAATTGAGCAAACAGCACTGCCTCGATGGAAGCTACCATCTTCTCCAGGACCTGCATGGCGAACCGTAGGGAGTGAGAGCGGCCTAGTGACAACATTTGTGCTCCCCGCGTTAGAGAGGAAATCTTCTCTGGAGGGAGACTCACCAACCCTCGGGAAGTCTCCAGAATCATTCCCAGAAAGGGAATTTTCTGAGAAGAAATGGGGGAGGATTTGTCCAGGTTCACTAGCCAAACTAGGCGGGAGAGAGTATCCACCGTGATGTCGACACTTTCTGCACAGGCCCGAAAGGACGGACCCTTGATGAGCAGGTCGTCCAGGTAGGGAAGGATCACCAGGCCCCGAGAGTGTAAGATGGACATGACGGCCGCCATGACCTTTGTGAACACTCTTGGGGCGGTGGCGAGACCGAAGGGCAGAGCGGTGAATTGGAAGTGTTCATCTCCGATCGCAAAGCGCAGAAACCTTTGATGACCCTCGAAAATTGGAATGTGGAGATATGCGTCCTTGATGTCGACCGACGCAAGGTATTCCCCTTTTTCCAACGAAGCGATAACAGAACGGAGAGATTCCATTCTGAAATGGCGCACCCTGACGAATTTGTTCAGCAGTTTTAGGTCCAGGATGGGGCGCATGGTTCCGTCCTTTTTCGGGACCACCAATAGGTTCGAGAAAAACCCCCAGAACCTTTCCGCGTGAGGAACCGGGACGATGACTTCGCTGTTGCAGAGAGCGTCTAAGGCCTGATGAAAGGGAACTGCGAGCCTTTGACTTTGGGAGGCGAGACTGTAAGAAACGCCTTGGTGGAGGGGACAAGAATACGATCTTGTAGCCGGACCGACAACCAGACCTCACGAAACAAGAGTAGGCGGCCGCCTACCCTGTTTGTGTCCTCCGGACATGGCAAGGAGTCATTGAGAGAACATGCGAGAAGAGGAACCCTTGGGTCCGGACCGGGAGGATTTGTTTCTCCAGGACTGAGAGGGCTTGAACGAGGGGTGAGAGCCCCTGTCCCTGCGCGGAGTGCGGATCGCGCGGGAAGAGGTGGTTGCGGAAGACCAGTTTGAAGAGCTGCGAAACGGCCGGAAGCGAACTTGGTGCTGCTGGGTCCGAAAAGGCCGGCTGGGTCTACGCTGCGGGAGGAATTTGCTTTTCCCTCCAGTAGCGTCGGAGATGATCTGATCAAGTTTTTCTCCGAAGAGACGCTCGCTTTGATACGGCAGGGAAGTTAAGGACTTCTTTGAAGCAGAATCTGCCCGCCACTCTCGGAGCCATAGAGCTCTCCTAATGGTAACGCGTTTTTGGCTGCAAGCGCGGCACAGTTAGCCGCATCTAGCGAGGCATGCACGACAATCCCCCGCACGAGCAATCTGGTAGGCGAGATTAACCGCCTCGGGAGGAAGAGAATTGTCGCGCCCAGTCTTAACTAGGTCCTCTGCCCAGGCTACCATGGCCCTGGCCACACAGGTGGCGGCAAAGGAAGGAAAGAGAGCTGCTCCGGTAGCTTCGAAGACAGACAGAGCGAGATTGTCAATCTGACGATCGGTGGGGTTTTTAATTGTAGAGCCGTTCGAAAGGGACTGAAGGGTTTTGGAATCAAGCTGGGATATGGGCGGATCCACTGCCGGAGACTCAGTCCACTCCTTTGACAAAGATGCTGGGAAAGGATACCGAGCTTCCAGCGGCTTCTGCCCTGAGAAACGTTTGTCTGGGCAACTTCTATGTCTCTGGAAAATGTCTGTAAACTCAGGGTGGTTAGCAAAAACCCTGTGGGGGCGTTTGGTCCTTTTGAAAGAAACAGAGCGATCCGAATTAGTCCCGGGTTCTTCACCTACTCTTAGGGCCTTGTTGACTGCCTCGATGAGAGAATCTAAGGACTCCTGGTACTCTGGAGAGTCCGGGTCTACGGCCACATCTGACTCGTATTCAGAGTCGTGTTCGCTATCAACCCCTGGTGAGGGGGAGCAGGAATCAGAGCTTGTGAATGCCGAGCCGCTAGAAGGCTTAGGAGACGAATCATGGGGACGTTCCTAGAACACCGCCTCGCTGCTGCCGAGGACCGGCCTCTGTCTGAGGAAGACTCTCCGGAAGTTGAAGGGCCCTCTGCTGGTAAAGGAATGCCCTGGCTTGAGGGGGAACCACGGAAAGATTCTAAGGTCTTAGTCAGGGAATCCATGGACTGTGCCAAGGACATGGCCCACTCGGGAGGAACCGGCCCACCGGGTTCGGTATTAGCAGGGGACTCCTGTGCGGTATTAGCAGGGGGCTCCTGGGCGCATGAAGGGGCGCAGGCCGCACAGAATGCGGAACCATGCTTACGCGGAAGCGAGGAGTTGCATGAGGTACTCGAGGCGTATACGACTGTGTTTTGTCAGCCATCTTAGAGGCCTTTGATTGTGACATTTTGCACAAAACGGGAGCCTGGAGACTACTGCAGGGAAGGGGTTAAGCACTGTGTCAGCTTACCCAGGGTCCTGTGTCCGTGCTCACCAGAAGAGGAAAGAGACGTTGTCTGACTGTGAGAAAAAACTTGAGGTCTGTCAGACGCTGGCTCAGAATCCACTCCTTTGTGCGGCGTAGAGGAGAAATGGCGACCGAGACTGGCTTGGTGATTCTGGTTTCCGACGAGAGGCGCCAGAAAAAGTGGGCGGGGACATGCAGGGGGGGCCGAAAAGAAGGCGCAGTGCTCCCTGAACAGGGAGAGGCGCCCAAAGAAGCGTGGGCGGAGCTACCCGGGAGGGCGGTCTGAAGCCTACCCCGGCCAAAAGCCGGGGACTAAAGTAGAGGGGCAGTCGGCAGCGGTCCTGAGAATGGCAACGGCGACGCCAGGAGGGAGAGACTGGATGGCCGCAGCAGTGAAAAAGGGAGGGGGGGACCGCAGCGGTGCAGCAGGTGAGGTCCCCCCTTCAGAGAAGGCCGCGGCGGCGGCTCCTACCAGTAGGCCGCGGAGTCACTAAGGTGAGTGGCAGCAGCATAACACCCATGGTCTTGTGTCCCCCAATGAGGCGACGGAGAAAACACATTTTATTATACTCACCTGTGGGGTGGTCGGGTCCGAAGGGCGTCGCTGGTCTTGGTCTTCTTTCGATGATGTCCTCCTTCTTGCTTCTTGTGGATGACACGATCCTACATCATCCACACAGTCTCCCCGGCGCTTCTGCGCAGGTGTACTTCTCTGCCCTGACTAGGGTACAGTAAAGTACTGCAGGGCGCATGTGTTAGGGTCTCTTTGACTTATCCTGGCGCCGGAGCATAAAAAGTACTTTGCTCTGTCCTCAACAAGACAGAGAAGTGAGCCTGCACAGGAGTGCGATGCCGGAGATTGTGTGGATGACATGGGGACGCGTCATCCAGACTAAGAAAGGAGGAAGGCACCAGACCAAGATCAGTGATGCTACTCGGACCAGACAGCCCCAGAGGTGAGTATAATAAAAGGTCTTTTTCTTGTCTTTCAGGTCAGGGGAAGATATACAGCATAGAATGCTTAATATCAGTCCTGAAAGGTGGTGGCCATATCTCAAATCTGTTAAACCTGGTGGCAGGTTCACTTTAAAAGGAACCTGTCACCAGTTTTGACCGATATGAAGTAAGGTCACCACCTTTCAGGGCTGATATACAACATTCTATAATGCTGTATATCTGCCCCCAACCCGACCTATAAGACAAGAAAAAGAACTTCTATTATACTCACCTACGGGGCGGTCTGGTCCGAGGGATGTCACAGGTCTTGGTCCGGCGCCTCCCATCGACTAACGATGAATGTCCTCCTGCTTGCTTCATGTGGATGACGCGTCCCTACATCATCTACACAATCAACTCGGCATCGCGCTATTGCACAGGCGTACTTCTCTGACCTGTTGAGGGCAGAGCAAGGTACTGCAGTGCGCAGGCGCTGGGAAAGTTCAAAGAGCCCCAACGCATGCGCACTGCAGTACTTTTCTCTACCCTCAACAGGTCAGAGAAGTACGCCTGCGCAATACCGAGGAGACTGAACCATCGCACGACCAGCTCTACCCTCTCCTATTGTATTCTCACCCATCCCTGTAGACTGTGAGCCCTCGCGGGCAGGGTCCTCTCTCCTTCTGTACTTATGCGTCCCTTGTCTAGCACATGTTTATTGTATCTGTCTATATTTTTCCCTTTTCATATGTAAAGCGCCATGGAATAAATGGCGCTATATAAATGTATAATAATAATAATAATTGTGTGGATGATGCAGGGACGCGTCATCCACATGAAGCAAGCAGGAGGACGGCGATCGTAAGAAGATGGGAGGCATTGGACCAAGACATGCGACAACCCTCGGACCGGACCGCCCTGCAGGTGAGTATAATAAAAGTTATTGTTCTTGTCTTACAGAATGCTGTATATTAGCCATGAAGGGTGGTGGCCTCACTTCAAATTGGTCAAAACTGGTGACAGGATCCCTTTAAATGCTGCTATTAGTGATTGACAACAGCATTTAATGGTTTAACAACAGCAATCAGAGATATATACAACAAAGCAGCATATTTCCATTATGTGGCATGAAGAGGTTAAAGTAGCAATGAAGCAAATTTTTGAACAGTTACATTGATAACACCCCAGCAATATTGTAGCAGTGTAATTTGTTTACTCTCAGCTTAGTTGCATCCGTTTGTTTTCACCCTTCTTTAATGGGCACCCACGTTATATTATTTGTACACTAGTTTAGAACGTGCATTCATTTTAGACAGCAGCTCAGTCTCCAACTTCCTGTTATGTGTACTGAAAATCCAGTGCATGTCTATAAGATCCAGCTTTAGATTGCCCCCCCAGCCTCCTGCATAAAAAAAACTGACAGAGAAACCCATCACAAGCAGGAGGTAGAGGAGAAAGAATGAAGCTGCATCATACAGAATACTCAGACGAGTCAAGGGACAGTAGTTCTGTCACTTAACCATCACTTGCTCACATTTAGATCGGACTTACAGAAAAGCAAGTGCAAAATTATGAAACTCTACCCCTTCTGCACAGTCAGCAGCATCATGAGAAACATCATGAGAAATGTTATTTGCAGTAGGGGGAACCATATCAAAAGAAAAAAAAAGTATGAACACAGCAGACAACTCACAACTGCCTCTACATAATTCTTTAATTTTAGCCTATGTTGGACTATATAGACATAAAATGCTGCTGATTTAAAGAAGATAATTTTCACCTAGATCCCTTCAAAAATTAATTCAAAATATTTAGATTTTTTCAAATATAAAAGGCTAGGCTAAGTACATGCATGCGTTCATGACATATAAATACATGTATGACATATTGTATGCCATAATTAACAAAAAACTGACCATCACTTCCAAACAAAAAAACTGGTGTACATACTAAGAGTGGCCATCTCTATACATAAACAAATAAAGTTGCTCTCTGTAGTGCTATATAGCATGTAAACATAAAATATATGAATTTTGCATAACTGCTATAGATAGGAAAAAATGAAGTTACTCAACATATCATTTGGACAATTCATACATGCCCAGCAGCCAACTACAAAGCGATCTCCTTTAGCTGAAAACCTAACCTTATGTGAATCTTCTCCTTGGCGGAAGCCTAGCTTTATATGGGTAGGATTCTGCTGTAATTAAAACTGCCACAGGCTTGTGGGTGGAGTGCTCAAATCAAGAGAGTTTAAGATTTACCCCTTTAAGTTATATATGGCCGCAAATGAGCGTTTTCTGCCAAAGAACCTACTTTGCATGAGTAGAAATTACAGCTAAAGCCTAAATAAGTGATGATGCATATCACTAACTGAAACTTATGCAACACCCAAAAGGTGGAACAAATGAATTTATCTTACCAAAAAGGTCACTGATTTTGTCTGTGAGGGTACGAGATGCTCTGATAAGTGCGTTATCGCTTTCATCGTATTTCATCTTCATTTCGAAAAATCCTATTTAGAAAAAACATACAGGGTTAATTTATACTAATCATAATTTCGTAACAAGGTTTTCTCTTTTAGCTTCTGCTGATACAGTGTGACATACTCTACCTCTCCCATTTGTTAACAAGGGCGCAGGGATAACTAGCCTTAGCGGTTTAGAGCCGTATACTGCAGATGGCAGGAGAGGAAAGGTCATGCAACGTATATGGGACATTACTGCTGAAGCCAAGTAAGCAGAAAAAAGGTGAGCAACCCAGAGATGTGGCTCTGGAACAGGAAACTAAATGATTGACATTTTGCTATTTCATCATTATTCTTGGCATATTTTGGAAACCCCTTTTAAGCCTTCTACTAAGTCAATAAAGAGGACTTCTTACTGGATTTAAACTGATTACTTCACTCCAACCTGCCCTTTTGTGGAGGTATATCACAGAAGTTCCATAGGAGGAGAAGATGTAAACAGCCACAGAAGTTCTGTGGAATGTGCCCATTTGGTTGAAGAGAAAATTTTCACCTTTATTACCAGGGTGTATAACTTTGGAACGGAAGGGGAACAAATAAAAAAAAAGGAAAGGAAACAAAACTGTTTCAAAGCCAGTGGAGCAGAAGATATTCATTTTAAATTTAGGTCCTGTATAACACAAAGATAATCTGTACAGTTGGATGGCAACATGGGCCTCACCTATACACTGTTTGAGGAGGAAAATCTAGACCGTAAAGGCATATCGCTACTACAAGCCACCAACAGTTGGGTCCAAATTTCTGCCACATATCTGATTTATTGCTAGGACCTCTTCAAAGTTTTGTCCTCCACATTGGTGCCACCAGCTGAGAAGGGAACCAAATCACAGTAGTAATAGTTTGGAAAACAGAATTTGAGACAAATGCCCTGGGAGAGGTATATTGTCTATAAAGAAAAAACTATGGGAAACCGCAGTAGAAAAACGCATTTCTAACTGTACATTAAAACTTAGCTTTAATTGTAACCTATAAAATAAATCTGTATTGAGGTGGGGTGATAGATAAATAGGTCCGTTTTCAGCCTTATGGTATCATTAATATACAAGTGAATGCTTGAATGAATGTCTAGATGATAGCAACCCCTTATTAGGCAAAATAGGACATGTCCCCCCCCCAAGGTGTCATCAAGTGGATGGGTAGCAGCGTGTGTTCCATTGGAGGCATCATATACTTCTGATTGTCAGTGATAGTGATTGATAGCTGGCTATCTGAGTTTACATACAAGAAAAGCTTTCAGTCTCTATGTGTGGGATTAGGGGAAGCAGGGCTCTTGAGTTTTCCACCAGTACCCTGCATTGCTGCCAACTATAGCAAAGCGTCACTTATACAAACGCTACTGTGATTTGTACACAAAAAACTAGGGGAAATCCCACAAGATCATGTCACGTGAGCCCTGCAGCCAATCAGTACTGGCATCAATGGCCCCGCCTTTGGACAAATAGAACAGGAAGTCAGAACAGCCTCAGCCCTGGCTTCCTGTTCTATTTGTCCGAAGGTGGGGCCAGTCATGCCAGTACAGATTTTGCAATTTAATCTGTATACTTACTGTTAAATACTACATTGTTATCTTTAAAGTCTTTCCATTGCTGATGCCATTTAGAATCTTTATGCAGAACAACACCAGTTGTCTCCCTAAAACATTAAAGTAAATTAAATCAGCAAAATATAAAAATACATGAGAAAAATGCAAGAACAAAAGCCTAAAATTTTAGTAAAACTATCCTGATGAAAGCACTTGTTGTACCCTCAAAAACAATGCAAGACATAAACTAGTTCAGTAGATGCCTCAAATTCCTGAACAGGCATTCACAGTCTTGGGATACACGGCGCACGCCACAATGTTATTATATATAACAAGTAGATGGTGCATCCCAGGACGGTGACAGTAATAGGAACTGCATCCACATAAAAGGAACCTGTCACCAGAAAAAAACACTATTAACATGTAGACATGGGGTTAATCTGCAGGTTTATAGTGTTACTAACCAGCCCAGCGTTTGATTTTTGCAGCCAGGTGAGTACCAATATTAAAACATAACTTTTAATTAGGCCAATTAAAAACCATATACCTAACACACAAAGATTCTTAAAAAACACACCAAGAGTTCCTATTCACAGTTCTTGATTCCATCTAAAACAAAGCGGTGGGAAAAAAAAATCAAATAAGAATCATGTTCACATACCCAGTTGGCTATCATGACAGTGGTCATCAAATCAC
>VIAB01006242.1:0-10000 GCA_009801035.1 Oophaga pumilio
AAAGGTATCATACCCACAAGATTCCTATTTTGCTTCTCCCACGGGATACTCAAATGAAGGGTCATTGGGGGGCAGAGGCTGCTGCATCCCTTGACCCTCTCCCTGAAACAAATCTTCGTCTTTGATGTTCGTTTCAGGTGTTGGGCTAAATCCTGCTCTGTCACTGTGCGATGTGCACAATTACATTGCACCCTCTGATGCCAGCTCAGATCATCAGAAACAAGCTGGCAACAGAGCAGAGCGCACTGTAAGTGCATGGTGTCAGAATACCCGACGTGCTGAGACCAATGCCGCCACCAAAAGTAAAGTCACTCACTTGCAGAGGCAGTGCTTGTCTCTGCACATTGGGTATACTGACACTGCACACTAACAGTATGCTGTTTTGCAGGCTCATTACTGCTGATCTGAGTCGGCAACAGAGCGCACTGTCATTGTGCACATTGTACAGTGAAAACCCAGAAATTACCCCATCCCCTGAAGCAAGAGTCACTGATGATGCTGCATTTCAGGGAGGGGGCAGGGGCTGCAGCAGTGAATGCAGCTTCTGCTCCCCTGATGAGGCTTCATTTGAGAATGCCAGGACATGCTGGGATAGTCAGACGGAGTGTCATTAAAAAAAAGTGGCAAATAAAAAGAGAAGCAGTTAGATAGTGTAGTTATGGAAGGATAGAGAATTCAAGTATATTAGAAATTAGTTTAGATTTTGGCATCAAATAGAAAGGTACCGCATTTTTTGGATTATAAGATACTCTTGATTATAATATGAACCCCAAATTTTGAGGAGAAAAATAGGATTTTTTTTAATAAAATGGTGGTGCTTCTTATAATCCATGCGTCTTATAGCTTACCGGGGGTGGTGGCTGCGGTGAAGCGGGGTCCCAGGGTCGCTGCTGGAGGAGGCAGGAGTGGGGTGATGCTGCAGGCCGCAGGCTAGTACAAGGGGATGTGCCAATGTGCGGCGCGCCGCTGCGGGTGTCTGGTGCTGCTGCGGTTTCCGGCACTGCTGCAGGTGTCTGGCACTGCTGCAGGTGTCTTGCGCTGCTGCAGGTGTCCGGCGCTGCTGCGGGTGTCTGGCACTGCTGCAGGTGTCCAGTGCTGTGGTGGTGTCCGGCGGTGCTGAATGATGCTGCTGCGGGTGCCCGGCAGTACTGCTAGTGTCTCCGATGCTGCGGGAGGCTCTGCCGACATTTTGTGAAAGACCAGAGCCCCCCGCAGTTCCATGGTTTCCTGTGCGGTGGACTTTGGGAAAATAGCCGCCAGGGGCGGCGCATGCGCAGATGAAGATCTCGGCACCAAGATCTTGGGAGATGAGATTTCAGCGCTGAAATCTGTAGGACTACCCCTTTAATAAACAGTTCCATTTGGGAATTTGAGATAGACAAAAGAAGTGAGGGATTTTTATGATTCCATTTTTTATGATATTTCTAGTTCTTCCGTGTATGCAAGTTAAATTTACTTAATCCCAAAGTAACACATGTAAAACTCTGTTTCAGTGAAAGTCCTTATATCAAGAATAATGTATTGCCCTGTGAGTTTAATTCTGCTAGATACTTTATCACATTAATTGTGCACAGGTAAGACTCAATGTTTAACTACTGAAATATTGATTCTAGCTTCATGTTCTTCCTGAAGTTAAATGTCTAAAATTGCCTTATTTCGGAAAGGTATTTCCCTTATTGAGCATGTTCAATATATAGAGGACATTTCTGTAAATCTTCTGAAATCTCCATCCATGTCAATATTGGTTTAAATTCTTATAGACTGTGATTGACGTGAGAAATATTACTGCTCAGTTTTTAGTTTCAAAGTAGAAAAATTACTGCTCAAGTCGGTTTATCCCTTGAGTTTATGTTTGCATTACATAAAACTACTGTAAGTCTTTAATAATTTTACATTATGTGTACATATTAAGTTAGGGAATTCAAAAAAGGTGAACTTTGCATTTGGGACTAACTATAACACATTAATGTCCACTTCTTCCCGCTTTTGGAGGCAGATGATTCTTAATAATTTTGTTTTTCTGTGAGGCGGGATGAACAAAAAACAGCAATTCTAGTATTGCTTTTTTATACTTTTCTACAATACTCACTGCAAGGGATAAATAATGTTGTAACTATTTGTTAGGCGTTGGGATTCTCCACCTGCACACGATGGATCCCATACCTTGTCTTCTCCTGCAGTCTCCCATTCGGTTCCAACAACAGCAAATGCTGCTCAGCAGAGACATCAGTCTCAGCATCTTGCTCAGACTCTGGCTGTGCATATTGTTACCTCTGCCTCTCCAGGTTCAGCTATGGTAACTAGCAATAGACAGTGGCGAGCAGCCTTTCCTGAGACTAAGTCCTGGATTCACGCTACTGAGCATGCTCGTGAGGTGACTTCTCATTTGTGGTTGGCCATCAGCTGTTCAGGCCCTGTGCCAACTCTGGATTGGCCAGCAAGCAAGGTTCTGTCTGACTGGACTTAGGCGCAGTCCATAAAAGGATCTTTGGCGTGCCAGTCGGCGCTAAGATCATTTGTGTTTGTATGTGTGAGTGGATACGCTACCACTCTGTTTACACGTGTGTGTGGGCCGAGACTCTGTCGCTCTCTCGGTGTGTGTGAACGTCTAGCTTTACCTAGGGAGGCAGTTTTTTACCCGGCTTGACCTAGCGCCTGTCTCGGCCACGTGTGCTGCTTAGCACAGGCTGTTTACAGGGCACATTCAAGCCACGTTCTCTGGCACCCACCTTTTGGTACCACTCTGCGGTCAGTTGAGCTTGTGCTCTTGTTTTGCGCCACCCCGTGGTGCTCTTAGTTAGCTTTGTTTTTGCTGCCACTCAGCAGTGTGCCGAGTTGGTTCCCCTGGCCGGTGCTCTCCTGTCTGAGAAGTTATCAGAACAGGCAGATGCGTGCTTACTCCACACAGGGTGACGTTTAACCCTGTGTGTTCTAGGGGATCGCTACCATAGTTCGCCATTGTGCACATTAGCTGCAGTTCCCATCTCTACACGGTGGACCCCAGGTTGCGAACGCCCTTTATTAAATATTCTATTTAGTGCGTTCCGCAACCCTAACACTATTATTCCATAGTTTTGGTTGTTCTTTTGCATGTCCTTTCAGACGAAAAAAAAATGCATGGAAAAAAAGAAGTTTATCCAATTTTTAACCTTCCCATCCAAGTTTCCGTTTTTACAATTTTTTTTTCCTTCTTTTCTTCCAAGAACCATTCCTTTATTTTCCATTGGCATATCCAGTTGAGGGCTTGTTTTTTTGGTGGGATGAGTTATATTTATGAATGATACCATTCAATTTATCATATATTGTGCTAAAAAATGTGTATAATAAAATCATAATGTATGAGAAATGGTGAAAAAAATGTATTTTGCTATTGAACTTGGTAAAAAAATGGTTTGTGTCACTATTTTCTAAATTAGAGCTTATTATTTTTTTTTCTCTTCAATGAAGTTGATAGAAGACTTCACAAAGATTATGGAGACAGGGGCCTCTAGAAGATACAGCCTGAAATTAGAAGCCCATTGGCATCCTGCAATTGCATCATGGGGTTGCCAACGAATAAGTTAACACAACCTCTTCTCGATGAGACCACCTTAAGTGGTTGTCCAGTCATCTAATAAAAGTCTTCAGTCACTCCATGTGACTACAGACTTCTGAATCCTGACAACGTACAGTGTGCATTCTGTAAGGATTCACCAATATTGCCAGTAAGAGTGACCAGTCATGTGACCACACATATGTGATGGGCATGCTTCCTGCCACTTTCAGACTAGACATGTTTGGCTTCTCTCAATATAAGTGAATTCAGAAAAGCCGAGCACATCTCATTGGCATGTGACCGCATATATGCTCTGATTAGCAATATTTGTGAACCCTAACAATGTATGCATCATGCACTATCAGAATTCAGAAGTCTACAATCACATTGTGACTAAAGATGAGCGAACCCGAACAGTAAAGTTCGGCATCCGTACAGAACTCCTACTGTTCGGACATCGACGTCAAACACGAACTTCACCAGGAAGTCCGTGTTACTGTTCAAGTTCGCCGCCTCCGAACACCGAGTGTTTCCCGCACTGTCATGTGCATGGCAGCATGGCAAACACTGACTCTGATCGGCGGTATAATTATTACCGCCGGTCAGACAGTCGTGGTTCTCATGCTGTCAAATGACAGTGTGAGCCTGCAACTGCGATCAGAGGTAAAAAGTTTACGTCTGTTCACTGGCATTGCCGAATGGGACTCCTGCTGCGGCTAATAACAGCGAGAGCAGGTGGCGGCTGGGAGCATTCATCAGTCGGTGCCTGCCCTCTAAATAAATAATAAAAAAAACAAGTGGGTTCCCCTGTATTTTTGATAACCAGCCAGGCAAAACTGACAGTTGCGGGCTGCAACCCTCAGCTGTCAGCTTTAGCAAGGTTGGTTATCAAGAATAGAGGGGCCCCCATGCTGTTTTTTTTAATTATTTAAATAAATAATTTAAAAAAATGGTGTGGGGTCCCCCTCATTTTTGAAAACCAGCCAAGCTAAAGTAGACAAGTGATGGGTCGTATACTCAGGCTGGTAACTGGCTATGGATATTGGATACCCGAGCCTAAAAATAGCAGCCTGCAGCCGCCCCAGAAAAGGCGCATCTATTACATGTGCCAATTCTGATGCTTTGCCTGGCTCTTCCCAATTGCCCTGTGGTGGTGGCAAGTGGGGTTCATATTTGTGGGGTTGATGTCACCTTTGTATTGTTCGGTAACATCAAGCCCACAGCTTAGTAATCGAAGGGGGCCTATAAGACACCTATCCATTTTTAATCCTATAGTTGTATTGTAAATAAACACAGCCAGAATAAAGTCTTTTATTTTAAATAAAAAACACACTTTTCCTCTATTCTTGATAACCAACCTCACTAAAGCTGACAGCTGAGGGTTGCAACCCGCAGTTGTCAGTTTTGCCTGGCTTGTTATCAAAAATACAGGGGACCCCACGTTGTTTTTTTTTAAATCATTTATTTAAAGCGCTGGTGCCGGCTGATGAATACTCCCACCAGTTGCCACCTGCTCTCGCTGTTATTAGCGGCAGCAGGTGTAGGCTGATGGGAGCTGTAGTCCCATCAGCCAACGCCAGTGACCAGAGATAAACTTTTAACCTCCAATCACAGCTGCGGACTCACGCAGTCATTTGACAGCGTGGGAACCACGGATGTCTGATTTCCCGTAATGATTTTACCGCTGATCAGAGACAGTGTTTGCTTGTGGTGTCATGTACATGACAGCATGGCAAACACTGGATTTTCAGGCTCAAATATTCAAGTGAATGGGGTTCGGGTCCAGGTACTGTTTTAGTACCCGAACCTAAACTTTTTTTTAACTGTTCATCCGAACCCGCCAGACCCAAACATCCAGGGGTACGCCCATCTCTAATTGTGACTGCAGACTTTTATCAGAGGACCAGATAAGCCCTTTAAATTCTACAGACAGGCGATGGCTATATCACACAACCGGCATCCAAGATATATAGATTAGGCTCAAGTAAAAATATTGTTTCAATGAAAGCTGACTTATCAAGAATAATGTACTCCCCTGCTAATTTCATTGTGATAGAAACAATATCACATTAATTTAGCACAGGTAAGACTCACTGTTTTACTTCTGAAATATTGATTCTGGCTTTATGTTCCTCCAGACAACCTCTTTAGGTTGTCCACTACTTTTTCATTGATGACCTATCCTAGACGAAAGTACTCTCTTGTGGAGCTGTTAATCTTCTGGTAGTGGCCAAGGCTTGGTACTGCACCTCCACCTCCTATTCGAATCAATAAGAGGCAGATGTGTAGTACCCTGCCAAGGCTACTACCAGAAGATGGCCAGCTCCACAGGTGAGTATTTTCGGCAGGCGACTGCCATTGATAGCAGCTGATCGGCAGGGGTGCCGGGTGTCGGACCCTGACCGATCAGACATTGATGACCTATCCAAGGATAAGTCATCTATGAAAAAATAGTAGACAACCTCTTTAAATGTTGCCTCATTTCAGGAAGGTAATCCCTTGGTTCAGTATGTTTTATATAAAGCCGGCTTTCTGTACATTTTCTCAAATCTCTAATGATTCCAATATTGTTTTATAGTCTCATTGACTGCGATATTGCCTTGAGAAATATTGCAGCTCAGTTTTATTTTTAAAGTCAGGAAATTACATGTGGAATTAGTTCAGTCTATGTTTACCTTATATAATAACTCATTGTATGGCATTCAGAATTTCACTTTTTCCTGTATACAGTATATTATGTTACGGAATTATATTTTAAAGCAGGTAGTACAGAATAGCTCTGGGAAATTAAATCTGCCCTGGTGGTGCTCTTTGGGGGACTTGGGAACATGAACCTGTGATTGTTTGATTTCTTTTTTAATATTATCATTCTATTGATTCCCTTTGAAGTCCAGCCCTGAAACTCATCAATTAATTATTTACAATAAATATCTTCAAATGATACCTTCTGCATCAGTGGATCTTCCAGACCAAACCACTTAAATCCACAATACATAGAGTGCGCTCAGCTCATGAGACTACTAAACACATGTGTCGATGTGAGAAAAGGGTTAAACTTTTTGTATTTGCTATTTTAGTCCTACTTTGGGACTTGAACTTCAATGAGCTGCGATAATTTTCTAATGTAGTCTAACACATAATAAGACCCAATAAGTGTGATAAGACAGAAAGATCTGGAGGCATTATTAAGCCACGGGTTGCTATCACAACCCATCAATAGCCCAAAATCACATTACTGGGGGGTGTTGAATGGAAAGACAGTTAATATCAACTGTAGGGATCTAAGGAATTAGATGGCTAGAGTCATAGTTGACTTCTATCATGGTATTTGCATGAACAGTTGTCCTGCTGCAGGACAGTGACACTATCAGAGCACGAAAATAGTTGGGTGCTGGTCTTCTGAGGACTCTTGCCATGTCATGGTAATTACATTTCTGGTTCTTACAGAATTATATTTCTAAACTCCGAGGTTTACAGTTTTTGCCGAGATATTGTGTCATGATTACATTGTAGAAGAGACAAGCCCCACGTCACTCCTACTACCTTGTCTTTGGCAGCTTAAAGACAAAGTTGGCTAAGGGTGTACATGGACCATTGGGCACCCCAAGCCTAATAGGCCTTGTCATCTTCCAAGCTTTGACTAATGCTAGTACCTGGCCCATTTAAAGATCTCCATTTCTAACAGTGCTGTGTATACTTTAACTTTATTAGTTTAATTTTTAAGATTTATGTATTTTTGTGTTTCGATAGTTTAATGTAAAATTGCTGAAGGCATCTATAATTTATCAGATGAGTGTAAACATTTTATAGATAACAAGCGAAATATTTCACTTGTATACAAATTCACCAACTCCTAAAACTTTGATACATTTCATCTTTGCTCTTTTAAAGCCATTTGAAAGTTAAATTACACAATCTGTTTCGGAAGATAGAGAATGATTTATACCTTTAAACTTTCCACAGACAAGATTTGGCCACCATGTCACTGCTAGTCGCTAGAAGAAAACCTTCAATGACTTTCATAAATCAGACTAGAAGAAGGCACATAAATATTATAGATGTATTCATTTGTTGTAGCCATAAATTTGTTCATGTAGGGAAAGAGTATAGTGGAATTTAAGGATCCTAGGCTTGCCTCTGAAGGAGTCTGAATAACAGCATTGCCTTCCTAATGACCTATCTATTGGGAAGCTCAGCTGCTATTGTTGTGGCATATTGTTGGTTAATTTTCAATTCCTTCTCAGTAATTGTTATCCACAAATCACGGTTCAGGCATTTTGCCTTCTTTCCTTTTCCAATGACTCTCTACCTTTGTACCTCACCAGGTGAACCCATGACAGTGATATAACAAGAGTAATAAAGCATGGATGTAATGCATGGATGAGCTGGTGCCTACAAAAAGTGTTAGACTGGTGCATCAGAGAACTGGAAAATCCCCCAGTGGGCCCTAACCTCACCACTTATGAAGGCACTGCTCACCAGTTACGGGTGGGTTTATAACATTAGTTTATGTAACTGTCTTTCCTGTCTTGGATGCCTCCTGATCTCCTGTCTGCACAAAGCTTCTTAGGCATAAGGTCAGAGAGGAGTTGGAGGAGGACTCAAAGTATAAGAGTTTACAGAGCCTAAAAAGAAGATCATAAACAAGGAAGATATGC
The DNA here is from genome assembly GCA_009801035.1 of Oophaga pumilio. NCBI lineage: Eukaryota > Metazoa > Chordata > Amphibia > Anura > Dendrobatidae > Oophaga > Oophaga pumilio. The sequence continues at coordinate 8,194 of VIAB01006242.1, forward strand.
TCCTCTTCCTCTAGATGACTTTTTTTTGCCATGACAGCTGCAGTCTCTGGCAATCCTGGAGTGAGTTACAGGTTCTTCTCACAAAATTATAATTTCATAAAAAATTAATTTATTTCAGTTCTTCAATACAAAAAGTGAAACTCATATATTATATAGTCATTACAGAGTGATCAATTTAAAGTGTTTATTTTTGTTAATGTTGATGATTATTGCTTACAGCCAATGAAAACCCAAAAGTCATTATCTCAGTAAATTAGAATAATTAACAAAAACCACCTGCAAATCATTTAAAAATGTCCCTTAATCTGTTTCAGTAGGCTCCATAGTCATGGGGAAGACTGCTAACTTGACAGATGTCCAGAAGGCAGTCATTGACACACTCCACAAGGAGGGTAAACCACAAAAGTCATTGCTAAAGAAGTTGGTTGTTCACAGAGTGCTGCAAGCATATTAATGGAAAGTAGAGTGGAAGGAAAAAGTGTGGTAGAAAAAAGGTGCACAAGCACCCGGGATAATCACAGCCTTGAAATAATTGTTAAGAAAAGGCCATTCAAAAATTTGGGGGAGATTCACAAGGAGTGGACTGCTGCTGGAGTCATTGCTTTAAGAGCCACCACACACAGACGTATCCAGGACATGGGCTACAAGTGTCACATTCCTTGTGTCAAGCCACTCATGACCAATAGACAACACCAGAAGCGTCTTACCTGGGCCAAGAGGAAAAGAACTGGACTGTTGCTCAGTGGTCCAAGGTGTTTGCTTCAGATGAAAGTAAATTTTGCATTTCATGTGGAAATCAAGGTCCCAGAGTCTGGAGGAAGAGTGGAGAGGCCACAATCCAAAATGGTTAATGTCTAGTGTGAGGTTTCCACAATCAGTGATAGTTTGGGGAGCCATGTCATCTGCTGGTGTAGGTCCACTGTGTTTTATCAAGACCAAAGTCAGCACAGTCGTCTACCAGGAAATTTTAGAGCTCTTCATGCTTTCCTCTGCTGACAAGCTTTTTGGAGATGGAAATGTCATTCTCCAGCAGGACATGGCACCTGTCCACACTGCCAAAAGTACCAATACCTGGTGTAAAAATAACAGTATCACTGTGCTTGATTGGCCATCAAATTCGCCTGACCTTAACCCCATAGAGAATCTATAGGGTATTGTCAAAAAGAAAGATGAGAGACACCAGACCCAACAATTCAGACGAGCTGAAGACTGATATCAAAGCAACCTGGGCTTCCATAACACCTCAGCAGTGCCACAGACTGATCGCCTCTATGCCACGCCCCATTGATGCAGTAATTGATACAAAAAGAGCCCCGACCAAGTATTGAGTGCATTTACTGAACATACATTTCAGTAGGCCAACATTTTGGATTTTAAAATAATTTTTCAAGCTGGTGCTATAAAGTATTCTAATTTACTGAGATAATGACTTTTGGGTTTTCATCGGCTGTAAGCCATAATCATCAACATTAACAGAAATAAACACGTGAAAAATATCACTCTGTTTGTTATGACTCTATATAATATACAAGTTTCACTTTTTGTATTGAAGAACTGAAATAAATTAACCTTTTGATGATATACTAATTTTGTGAAAAGCACCTGTATGTATTAGGTTCTAGGAACTAAGGAATATATAACAGAACGGGGATGGACAAGATAATCCAAAATAATCCCCAAACAGGCATGCATAAATATAATAAATAATGTTCCCAAATATAAGACACAAAAAATGACACTCACAGATGCAGGTGATAAGTAAGGCTGTAAGGCTACTTTCACACTTGCGTTTTTTTGCGCTGCGCAT
>VIAB01006242.1:64201-79415 GCA_009801035.1 Oophaga pumilio
ACAGTATACAGACATATAAGGTACATATTCACAAACTACAGACACATGACTTGTACATATACACACTTTACACATTGAGCATGCACATATATATTCACTCCTTTCTGCAGGCAGCTGGATTTCTTCATGTGACGTTACTTTCTAAGAGCAGGGGATTTCAGCTCCATTGCTAGTGGTTTTACACACAGACCTGAGCCCTCCCGTCCTCCTCTCATCCCTGCATCCTCCAGCACTGATTCCTTCTCACCCTCAGTCCTGCATCCTCCAGCACTGATCCTTTCTCACCCTCAGCCCTGCATCCTCCAGCACTGATCCTTTCTCACCCTCAGCCCTGCATCCTCCAGCACTGATCCTTTCTCACCCTCAGCCCTGCATCCTCCAGCACTCAGCCTTTCTCGCCCTCAGCCCTGCATCCTCCAGCACTGATCCTTTCTCACCCTCAGCCCTGAATCCTTCAGTACTGATACAGCAGAGGAGGGAATTCTTCTTGCATTGGTTTCTGTAGCTCCCCTGCTTGATTTCATTGGCTAGGTGCAACAGACAGCAGCTGTGCTGGAGATGTGGATCTGGTGCGGCCTCCTAGAAAGGTATGTAAATTATCCCTGCCGGCTCTGAGGGGGAGCTGGGAGACCGGCCAGGGGATAAATACCTCCCTGCTCCCAGCCCAGCTTGCCTCCACACTTCCTCCTAACCGCCGACTCCTGTCCCACTGCTGCTGCTCACATGAAAAGAGCAGTTGAGGCCGTGCCTCCTTCTTCTGATCCGTTCTCCCATCCTGTCATCACATCGAAAGGGCTTCAGCAGAGGGAGCGGCACACGGCATGGGGCAGCCCCTCTGGCAAATGCCAGAACTGCCAGATGGCCAGTACGGCCCTGTCCATAGGCCATCCATCCATTCATGTTACTCTCCCCAACTCCCTAACTAAACATGTGGCTTTCTCCTCCCTCCCTGGGATCAGCCCCATGAATGGGCTGAAGTGTTCACACCCTCCCCTTTAAACATTTGCTTTAGCTTATAGAATCAAGAATGTTCCTTCACCTAGGATTGCATGTAAGACCCCTGTTGTGAGGGCTCCCCTTGGTCTACTATCCCCATCCACAAAATGGGCCTAGTGGATGGGAGAACAATGGCTTGAGGGCCCTGAGATACTGATGAGATTAATAGAATGATTGCTTTACATTTACCTTTACCAATCTTTTGTTTGGCCTTATGTATACATAACATCCAACCAGCACCTCTTTCTCTGCTTGCTGTCACTGAATGGTAACATTGATTCCTGAGGCTGAACTCAGTAGCAAGGAAATCTCTAATAAAACACGGTAAGCAAATCCCTAATAAAGCACAGCAATAATATCAAAGTAACCGGTGCTCCGTGCTGGAAAAAGTCTGCACTCCTTAGAGCCTTGGACTCAGCTCTATGTGCATTGGTCCAATAGTCTTTAATAAGTGGCCAGCTCTTCACACTCCTCCACCACAGTTTCAGCGCAGACACAAATGTAAGAGGTTTCACCTTCATGAGAACGAAACTTTGTATCATCCAGTTTCCTCCAAACATAATTCATGCTGTTCTTGCGAATAAACTCTACACTCTCCATTCCACCCTTGTGTACATCATCATAGTAGACATTTCCAGCTTCTCTTATATGATCTTTCAGATCCTACCAACTCCCTGATGGGGTAATCCCTGAGACGAGGACTCTGTGTTCAGTTTTGCTGGGACAGGGGTCTGTTCCTCCTTCGGGGTCCTCCATATCCTCCCCTTGATCCCTGGTTTGACATAGGAAATGCCACACATACCAGACGACAACCAAACTTGTATCCATTGAGTCTAAGGGTCCCGTCACACTCTTCAATGTCCCAGCAATCCCACCAACGATACGACGTGGATGGGATCGCTGGGACATCGTTAGCTGATCGCTGGTGAGCTGTCACATAGGCAGACTTACCAGCGATCAGGACCAGCGAGCACGCTGGTATCCAATGTACACATCAGGTAACTAAGCACTGCGCGGCACCTAGTTACCCGATATGTACCCTAGATCCCGGCTCTCAGCTTCTGCTGTAGAGCGCTGAGAGCCGGTATCCAATGTACATATAGGGTAACTAAGCACCGCGCCGCACCTAGTTACCCGATATGTACCCTAGATACCAGCTCCCAGCGCTCTACAGCAGAAGCTGGGAGTCGGTAACCAGGGTACATATCGGATAACTAGGTGCCGTGTGGTGCTTATTTACCCGATATGTACATTGGATACCAGCTCCCAGCTCGCTGATCGTTGGTCTCCTGCTGTCACACGCAGCGATGCGCGCTGGCCAGCGGGAGACCAACGATGAAAAATTGGTCCAGGATATTCAACGACGATCAGCGATACCCAGCAGGGGGGCTGGTCGTTGCTGCGTGTCACACTAAGCAAGATCGCTGGCTAGGTCGCTGTTGCGTCACAAAATCGGTGACGCTTCAGCAATCTCGATAGCGATCTCGCTTAGTGTGACGGGGGCTTTACCCCAGAGTGCTGACCCCCATCTAGGAGGATACTTGGTTGCCTGGTAAATAGTGGTCTGGGAGGACAATATCTGGGCTGACCAGGATGATGGTAGACCCAGTGTCCCAAAGTCTCTGGGTTTCCTTTCCCAGGTCATGTTTTGTCACGGCAACAGTCATTGCATTTTGTGTATTACCACTGGCGGGGGGTTAGTCAACATGTTGAAATCGCTGTGTTCCCTCTCGACTGACACAGTGAGAATCAGTCCTTGGCTTCGGGTTATGACATTGGCCCAATGGCACACCAATCCTGCTCCTAGGTTATGATGTGGGCTAGAACATTCCTGGCATTCCCTGGCAAAGTGTCCCATGTGTCCTCAGTTATGGCAGCTTAACCCTCCTCGCCCAGACGTGGGCCGTACTTGGGGGCTTGGGAAACCACCCCCTTTTTATGAAGTTCGAAATCCCTACAGTTCCTCCTCTCACCAGTCCATGGGTCTCGCTGGCCTCCCTGTATGCTCCTGTTCTGACTCGCTGGGGCTGTCCTTTCAATTGGAAGATCAATAAGGAACCAATCTTGCAGCCTTATCCAGACTGAGTGGTTTTCTATCCGCCACCCATTCTTTTAAGTCAACTGGGAGCTTGGACATAAATTGTATCAGCATTAATATATCCAAGACATGTTCTGCTACCTGGGCCCTAAGTCCTTCTATCCAAAGAGTGCATGCTGTACGTAATGTATTAGCAAACTCCCGGTGCGTGTATGCACCAGGCTTGTCAGTCTCCCGAAACTTCCTCTGGTAGTTTTCAGGCATGAAGGCATACCTCTCTAGTAATGCACTGTGAACGGTAGAGTAACATCTCTGATCCCCAGAATACAAGTTATTGAAACCTTCTTTTGCTTTTATGGTCAGGCCAACACTCAAAAATCTGGGCCATTCACTGTCTGACACCTCATCAGCTGGCTGAGGTTCTCAAATAACTGGACATGTTCATCAATATCTGAGGTGTCCTCATTGAACTGTGATATACCAGGTACCTTAAAGATGTGGGCCTCTCTTTGCTGTTAACCACTGTCTTCTGATCGGAGGCAGGTAACAGTACTGCTACATACACACCCAGATATTTGCTTAAACTGCCACCCGCTCTATCTTAGTGGCCCGCTCTCCTAGCACATCCAGCATCCGCCTCAACTCAGTTTGTCGATCCTCCGACATCTGGATGACAGCCCTGGGCTGTGGTCCCTCCACAGAGATGCACTGTTCCATGTCCGAAACTGACCTTCTCCTGTGGGTGTTCATGGTCCCAGATGGCCAATCGCTGCATTAGAGTCGCCCAGTTGCTCTTTGGCAACCACTCTCACTCTCTCTCAGAGTAAAAGGCTCTCAGCTCCTCCTTCTTGTGCCTCTTGTAGATGGAGTCTGCCATCTCTTCTGCCAAGTCACGCTCAGTAACTTTCCCTAGTATGCTGTCCAGAGATACGTGATCTCACCGCTGCCACCACTTGAGAAGATCTGTGGTCGTGTGTTGTAATAAAAAGGCTAACCAGCCGAAACGTTGAAAAGTTTTTCTCTTTGAATAATAAGCAAATTCATGTTTATCACACTAGAGTGTTTTTTTGAATTCTCTGAATAAAAACTTTATTTTTGTCTAAACTGGAGTACCGGAGTTATATATATATATAGTAATAATCACCTAGACAGGTTAACGAACATCTATTTTTTATTCCTTACATCCATGGTTTTACAACAACTCCAGGTAGATGACCAAAATACATTGCCCCAAATCCACAAGATTACCTCCTCGGTCCCACTGCAACAGGACCAGGCGATACTCACTGTCTCTCAATTTTTGGTTGGCCCATAAATTACATACCTCCCGCCAGTATAGTCTGTAGTCCACGCTCCTCTAGACGACAGTTAACACAACCAAAGCCTGTCCTTTGGAAAGTTCCTGAAATCCAGATGACTGATCCCTCAACAATATCGCGAGTGTCCAGTCCAGCCAGCAACCGATCTCCAAACTCCATAGGCCATCTATCCATCCATGCCCTTTTCCTATATCCTCATTTTTGATGTCACTCTCCCCCTGAAACATTTGTTTTAGCTCAAATATTGAAGAATATTCCAGAAACCCATCATCTGGGATTGCATGTAAGACCCCCTGTTGTGAGGGCTTCCATGGGTCTACTATCTCCATTCACACTGTGGGCCTTGTGACTGGCTTGAGGCCCCTGATATACTGAAACGATTAATAGAATGATTTCTTTACATTTAAATTTAGCAATCTTCTATCTGGCCTTATGTATACATAACATCCAACAAGCACGTCTTCCTCTGCTTGCTGTCACTGAATGGAAACATTGATCCTTGAGTCTGAACTCAAGAGTAAGCAAATCTCTAATAAAACACAACAATAATAACAACCAGTGCTTCATGCTGGAAAAAGTCTGCATCTCTTAGAGCCATGGACTTCACTCTACGAGTCTACGTGCATTTGTCTAAGGCTATGTGCAGTTGTTCGGAATTGCCGCAGAAATTTCCACGGCAATCCTGCAACTCCCTGCCGCGGGAAATACGCATTTTAATTGGTATGCGTATTCCTGCTAAAAACTAATTAGCTTGCAGAATGCTAGCGTTTTCCAAGCGATCTGTAGCATCGCTTGGAAAACTGATTGACAGGTTGGTCACACTAGTCAAACATAGTGTTTGACAAGTGTGACTTACTTTTTACTATTGATGCTGCCTATGCCACATCAATAGTAAAAAGATATAATGTTAAAAATAATAAAAAAACTAAAAAATCGCAGCCTTCCTGGTCCTCGCAATGCTCCCGGCAACTCCTGCTCCCAGTGATGCCTGGCGACAATGACCCCAGATGACGTAGCATCACGGGAGACCGCTACGTCATCTGGGGTCATTGCCGCAAGGCATCACTGGAAAACGGGAGTTGACGGGAGCTTCGCTGAGGAGCGGGAAAGCTGCGGGGGCCGCCGGAAGGTGAGAATATCACAATTTTTTATTTTAATTATTGTTTTAACAGGTATATTGTACCCATGGCCTGGAGGAGAGTCTCCTCTCCTCCAGACCCTGGGTACCATCCGCACATGAACCGCTCACTTTGCGCATGGTGGGCATAGCAACATGCGGAAAGTAAGCGGTTCAATGCATTCCTATGGCGGCGTAATCACCGAGATTCCGCAAAAAGAATGAGTATGCTGCGTATTTTTCCGCGATGCAATTCCGCCGCGGAAAAATACGCAGCATTAGCACAGCATTGCAGAATCCCATAGAATATAATGGGTTGCATTGTGGAAGCGTTTTTGCCGCGTTTTCGACGCGAAAAAATGCGGCAAAAACGCTAACAATCCGCAACGTGTGCACATAGCCTAATAGTCTTTAGTAAGTGGCCAGTTCCTCACAGGAATCATGAAGGTATCAAATAGCTTATCTTTTAAATTGATACATATTAATTCTTTTGGGGGTAAAATAAAAGTTTCTGTTAAGATTTCCTTAAAGTTCTGTACTAGTTCTGATATTACTAGAAATATTTGAAAATTACTCTTATGTTAGCTGTTTATGCAGTTACATTTCTCAAATAGGATTTAAATTCAATGAAAAATACAGAAAAACAGTCTTAGGGTACGTTTCCACGTTAAGGAAACCTGGCGTTTTGGATGGAGCGTAAAGTCGGCTCCACCCAAAGCCCCGCCCCCTTCTGAACGCGCGGTGAATCCGGATGTGCTCATTGAACACATCTGGAATCGCCGCAGCGCTAGATAGGACTCTGCTATTTACCTTGCGGCGACGGAGCGTCGCCGCAAGGTAAAAGGACATGCTGCGATCTGAAAAGACGCGCCACATGTCCGTTTACGCAGGTCTGCCACCTGCGTCTTTTAACACATAGTGGAGATGGGATTTCATGAAATCCCCTCCACTATGCTGTAACATCTGGACGCTGCATGTTTGACGCTGCGGCTGTACGCAGCATCAAACACGTAGCATTTCCTTACCGTGGAAACATACCCTTACCAACTCCATTTCAGATTACCAATGCACTGGCAGAATTCAGGAGACCCCCATGATAAAGGCAAAGGCAGTATAGGTGCAAAATAGTAATGGAGCAACCAATCCAAGGCTGTTTTTTCCTGTGGTTTTTCTTACATTTCTCGAATACTCAAAACAATTTTGCAAAAGAACTAAGTGTCACAATCCACATTTGGATCTGTGGCAGAGCTCTCTCTGCATGTTGAAACCTTTTTCCTGTCTGGCCAGCAGGGGTTAATCCCTGTCTTTGCCCCCGGTTACAGCTGCTGGAATTGCATGTCTGATTACTTGTCAGGAGTAGGTGGGACCACTCCCACTTCCTTTATAAGGTCACCTGAGTTGTTAGCTGATGTTGGTAATATTGCTTCCTATGGCAACCAACCTAGCTGGAGCCAGGAGCTGCTGAGAGGAATGGTACTTCAGTTGTTTCCCTCATCTGGGGCTGTACTCTGCTGTGCGGAGCTTAACAGCAGAGAAAGCTAAGTGTTTATTGTTTAGTTGATTAACCCTTAAGTGTCTGTCTTTCCTTTTGTTTGTGTTTGGTGTAATTCACATTATTCCCTGTCTCACCTCCGGGGGAGGGGGTTGGTGGGTTTAGCTCAGGGCTTAACAGGAAACAGGGACAGGTCTGGGACTTGGACCTCGCTACCATTAAGCGTACCTCCAACTTAAGGAAAGACAGGTCCTCCCTTAGTTTTAGGGACAGTTCAGGGGCCCAGGTGTCACGGGTGTGTCGCTGCGAAGATCGTCGCGATTGCACACCCTGACTTCTCACAGCTGAGTTTCTGGTGCTGGGTGTTTTTCGGCAGTGAGGGAGTTAATTCTCCCTCTCTCTGTGCTGGACTAGACCAGCCTCGCTCAGCTGCAATTAATGTTGTGGTAATTGGTTTCCTTCAAATACCTGCCTGTCTGTTGGGGAAGTGTCAGTGAAAGCATTCATGCAGACCAGCAGAGCGGATCGTTGTATGGTGAAGGCTGAAGTTAAGAGTACCTGTGTGGTCTTTTTCCCCTCCTCGCTTTATCATTTATCTCCATACCCGTTGATGTCCCCTCTGTTTCCTGTGGTGTGATTTTTGTATGCAAGGTGGATTTCAGTTTACCCCTTGTACTGTCTCGTTCGTCTATTACTGTGTTTAGGCATATACCTACCAGTCCCCGGTGTTGTGATCAGGGTCCTTCTCAGGACTGGATCACTGAGGTTCAGGGATCCTCAGGAGGTAGGGATTACGCTGGCGGCCTGGACCTCTGTACCATCGACAGTACCTTCAGGTAGAGGGATTAGTCAGGACCCCAGCTTAGGGTCAGCATAGACCCCAGACCTCCTGTATGCAGTAACAGCGTGACACCAGGTTCCTTGTCCCCTGCATTTCTACAACTGCCCCGTGACACCAAGATGGTGAAACTTGTCCTTGATTAGAACATGTGTTTCATCACGTGCAGACTCCGAAGAGGAAGTTCTGAAAATACACAACAGGATCAAAGTGATTTTCGGCACTCAGGGCTGCCATCAGAAATTCCTGGTGGTTTCATGAGTGGCCATGATGATGATGATCGCTTAGATAGTGTCTATTTCTGGTGAACATGAACTGTAGTGTACTTAGATAGTTTTGATATTTTGTTTCATCAAATGACCATTCAAGGTGACAGGTTCACTTGTGCTCACATCTTTTTTGCATTGTAATGTCAAGCTTCCGACATAAGCAACATAGCAGGATCTTCTGTAAAGCGGTGTTCAGTAGATATTACTTTACAGATATTACTTGAAGAACTAAACATTAATAAACATACTTACACAGATATTTTTCTGTTGTGGGTAATAGATGACAAAAACAAGGACACCTATGAATCTATATTTTTACTTCTTACGTTCAGTGTCACTCAGACGGATGCAGAATATGGATAATAAGAGTTATTATTTGCAATTTGTTGTCCTTGCTGCTTTCTTTCCTGTTTTCATTATTTCTTTTTGTCAGTTCAAGCATTACCAGGCTTTGAAAGAAATATTATAATGAAAAGTGAAGGGCTAGAGATGCAGGTAAAATATTAGCAACACAAATGGTTCTGACACCAATTCTAGGAAATTGATCCTTAGATAACACAAATATATAGGAAGAGCAAAGTACCATGTTAAGTGTCCAGTCTACATAAGTAATCAATTAACCATCTACTAATGGCTGTGGCTTTGTGGTTAGAGGATAAACAGGGATGCAAGTACCCAATTTCAACAGACATAGGTGATAAATTATGTAGCGCGGAATGCTTAATTAATGGGTATTATTCTGAGAAAACTACATTTTCATGGGACTACGCACTGTGATCCTTTTTTCTCCTTAGATATAGCAACGTTTTCTTATTCTTCCAATTCATACAGTATATATTTTTGTATGTTTATAGATCAAATTTGGTAATGTATTATTCTTTCAATTCTAACATATTTTTGTTGGTAGAACATTTGAAAAGAGTAAGCCTTTAAAACACATCAATCACCTGCAGGATTTTTTACATGGAAGCTCAAGGGTGTAATATAGGCTGTAACTGTTAAACAATATGAGAATTACTATACTGTAAAATCAAAGAAATGAGCCCGAGCATAAGTCTGTATACGTGTAATGTGTAAGAGCACTTTCACACGGGTCATTTCACAGGTAAACCCCCCCAAAAAACAAGATGAGTAAATGCCGCATAGTAATTATATAGTAATAGTACGTGTAAATTTCATAAAGTACTTAGTTAACACTATTTTGATAAAAAAAAGCATAAAAGCCATCCCACCGTGACAAATACTGTTAAAAATTTCTCAACTTTTTAGGTAAAATTAATGTAAAATTGTGCAGCAAGCCCACTCCATACCCAGCATGTGATGGCTGTGTATTACAGGTAGGACCTGTCACTAACGAAAGTGGGTGCAGTGGTGCTTCACCTGCGATTGCTAACCTGCTAAATGCTGCTGTCCATCTCTGACAGCCGTATTAATAGCATGGGTGCGCGTCATTCTCTCCTCCCATCGCTTCACCCGTGACTTCTTCATGGGTTGCCAATGGGGTGTTATGACAGCTGGAGGTCAGCTAACAACTTCTGTGCTTGTCATTACAGAGCTCCTTTTAAACTCTGCCTGTGTCTGGACTTTGAAGGAGACCGTGATTTCTGCTATATGCAGTGATGCTGTGCATCACTGTACATAGCACAAGCGATCGGACGATCGCATCTTCAAGTCTCCTAAGGGGGCTAACAATAACTGTAAAAAGTAAAAAAAATGTTTAAAAAAACCTAAAAGTTCAAATCACCCACCCTTTGTCCCCCATTGAAAATAAAGATATTAAAATAATAAAAAAAATCCATATATGGTATCGCCATTTTCAGAAAAGTTTGATCTATCAAAATATAAAAACAATTAGCCCGATCAGTACCATTAAGGTAAAAAATTCAAAACCACCAAAATTAGGTTTTTTTGATTGCCACAATTAAGCAAAAAAAGGCTATAACAAGCTTCTTGCCCGAAAATTAAAAATGTTACAAGTCACAAAAATGGAAGCATAACTACAGATGGGTGAACCTGAACAGTAAAGTTCAGCATCTGTACCGAACACCTACTGTTCGGGCACGGACAATGAACACGGACTTCACCAGGAAGTCATTGCTACTGTTCATGTTTGCCTACCCGAACGCGGGGTGTTTGTCGTGCTGTCATGTGCATGACAGAGCAGCAAACACTGCTTCTGATCGGCTGTAAAATCATTACTGCTGGTCAGACCGCCACAGCTCCCATGCATGGGTTGTGTCTAGAGATGGGCGGACCCTGGATGTTCAGGTCCGGCAGTTCCGGCCAAAGAGTTAAAAAAACATTCAGGTTCGGGTGTAAGGGGGTTTACCGGACCGTGTAATACTCCACTCTCTTCCTTAGTGTTCTATGTATTTAATTATTGCTGATATAATGTATATATGTGTATAATGTAATGTATATATTTGCTAATGTATGTATCTGTGAAATAGGGAAAGAGTAGTAATGAAATGAGCATGCTCGAAATGTGAGCTTTCAACTGGGAAGCCATCCTAATGGTTGTACTGGGTGTATTTACAGAACTACCTGTTGCATTGTTTTCATACTGGAGCAATTACCTTCTTTTAATGTTATCAAAGGTATAAAAAAAAAGTTGTTATATTGTCAGTATTCACAGCTTGCTCTTTGTGATGTAATTTTCAGAATTGATCTGGTTTCTTTATTTAGATGTACATCTGGTAACGGCAGGACTTAATTACAATATATCTAATAAACTGCTCTCACTATCTCACACTGTGAAGGGAACATAATACAGGTGCCAAAGGCCAGTGGTTAGTGCTATTTTTCATGGGATTTTGGAGTTTATGGCGTCAAAGAAGACATCAGAAGCAATGAGATGCTCCATAAAGCATGTGATTCATCTACTTTCTGGACGTTGCCTCCAGCGGATATAATGCAATTACAGTAGCTTTAATTTTTCTTTCATAAGTTTAATAGTAACGACATATTCCTCAACAAACCAACATACTGTTTACTAAATACTTTCACATTAATTTAAAAGTAGAATATATATATATATATATTAGGAGGCAGTGATAGGTGTTATATGCGAGGGTCACTATGTGTCCCCCTGGATGCGCATGGAAGCATATTAAGACCTCTGGAGTTCATTGCTGTCATAGATATAGCTGTGATTGCAGTGCAAAATAAAAGTAAGTTTGGACTTGGGCCAGCTATTTGCCCAAGGCAGATTTAAGAAAACTGGGCTTTTATTTTTGGAGCGAACTACAGGATGGTAGTGGGGCAGTTCACTCCCTCCAGGCTGGGTCTTACAAGTTTTCCATGGCCTCAGGTTCCATTTAAAAACCCTGCAGCAAAGGTTTGGGTGTGCCAGTTTTGGTTTGCAAACTTGCAGGGCAGGTGGCTCTGCAAAGCTCAGCCTGTGTGACATAACACGGAGCCAAGTGAAGGCAAAAGGCCTGGCACCCCTCAGCATAGCACGGTGGTGCAGTCACCCACGGCAACCCGTCTCGGATACGGACTGTCTTGCTTCCCGGCTGCGATCCGGAGGATTCAGTGTGCTGTTTTCTTAGTGAGTTCTGGACATTAAAACACATTTGTTTTGAACTTTTCTGGGTCACTGCCAATCTGTCACACTGCACCAACCTCACTGTACTACAATACATATACATATAAGAAGCAAGACACAGTAAAGCCACCTAACGTAGCGTAACACTGTCTGCACTGTACATTGATACAATTGAACTGTTCATTGCTCATAGTCCTTAAAATATGAAGATAAATAGAAATTATGTTTAAGGGGAAATCGAGTAACTATTTTTAACCAATGACAATAAAGACCATCATACACTAATGTTGGCCGAATCCCCATACTAATGTGTACCTGACTCTTCCCCAATAGATTATGTTGGGTGAGAGAAGGAATCGGCACATCAGATTTGAGATGACCTATCCTTTTGCTCCCTTGGATTTAAGCCATCAGAGGAGTCTTGATAGAGTTTTTTAGGAGCACTCAGACTCGGAAGAGATGGCTGTCGACAAAATTACCTACCAATTGTTCGTCAACTATTTTTCCTAGCGCGCCTACGGTCTCCAAACAATCAGCCACTACCACTTCAAACCTGATTCTTTTGATGTCCTGCTGGTCTTATGGGGGTCATCTACTAGTTGGGCACCCCCCTACTTAATGCTGTATTCCCACATTTAAAATATAAAAAATATTCACCTCCCACACCAGCGCCATTTTGCAATGTCAAAGCAAGCTCAATCGGCAATTGTTATGTCACGTGAGAGCTGCAATCAATCAGCTGCAGCTAATGGATTGCAGTGAGATACAGCATTTAGGGAATTATCTACATAGAGAACCACCCTTTAATCAATTTTCCTTTAGACATAACGTACCATACATGCACATGAATGCTGCAGCTAGTCACTAGTTTCAGCAGTGAGGCTAGTGAATGATTGCAGTGGTCACATGTATATACTTGGAAAACTCCTTTGACATATTTTTGGAAAATCTCTTTTAAATTGTTTCAATTGGATTTTTATAAATTGGTTGTCACAACATCACTCCATAGGTCTATTCTGCCATCTGGCATGTGAACACCATAGAAGGCAAATTCCCTATTGATGGACATCCATCTCAGTGACAGCTATGTAACACTTCTTTTTCATTGACACCTTTCCTTCTGGCTGTTTGTTTTTACTGTAAAATTAGCTGCTAGTAAGGGTTGACCGGAGTTGGGGCTTTGACAATCAACTCATTGTGTGAGGACCACACGGCTGAAACAGAGATCACCATTTTCCTGAAGCCCACTGGGAAATCAATGTGCAGTGTGGGGACTTCACTCCTGCCTCACTGCCAAAATTTTCTTGAAGCCCAGGGCCCGCGGAATTGCATCGCTGGGGGCATCCCCTCCTCCTAGCTCAGGACCTGCAGCATCGCACCACTCCTACTGCCACCACTGATTTCCTGCAGCAGTGACCCTGCTCCACCGTCGCCACCCTCTGGTAAGCTACATTCGGACTTTTAGACAGACCCCATTTTCCTCCTAAATTTTAGGGGGAAAAGTGCATCTTATAATAAAAAATATAGGTAATTGCAATTGGAGGTCAGTGGTGGTCATTGAAAGAAGGGGGTAATGAGAGGTTGAAACTGAATTAATGGTTATGTTGGATTTTTGTTTGCGCCGAACTTTCGAAGCCAAGGTGCCCAAGATTTCAGGAATAAAGAATTTGTGTTTCCCAAATGGACAATTCTTCTAGTCGATAGACTAGATGTATTTTTTCTAACCATTCTGAGAAGGTCGGAGGATTGGGTAACCCATTCAATATTGACGATCATCCGAATGGTCAGCCAAGTGATACTCAGATTCTTTCCTTAACTTCCATAGTTCAGTGATGAAGATGGTGAGAGTACACTGGGCATTACTGCACATGTTCAGGGAGGAATGCTGAATCTGAGCCCTGTTTGGCCAATCATTCGGCAATGACTAGGGGATCATGATCACTATATCCGATGTCAGACGAGTCTCAATGAAGAAATAACATATGGTGATCAACTCTAATATAAGTAATTTTGGGAGACATACAATCCTTAGTTTGGAATAGTGCTGGTTTTGTAGGCTTGGGGAACCTGACAGGTTTTCTTTAATGAATTTTTGAGGTTTTTGACTTTACATTGAATAGCCCACCAAATCAAACAGACTTGCATACCAGATGACATTACATAGCAGTGGTAGTTAGGAAAATAAAGCAGTAATACATGGCTCCATTCTTTCTGTTTCTGACTCTGAGCCACTTCATGACTGAAGGTATTTTGCATCTGAATGACATGCTGAGAAAATGGATTCTTTATACTAATAATATATCATGTGTCATTCTATTATAGTGAAAAAAAAACATCAGAGGTCGATGAAGTGTTGTGTATTTGCAAATGGAAAAGACTGGCATGCTAAAATAACAAAATGCTATTAGGATTCTATATTTTTTTTACTTTGATGATCATAACTTGCTTTTCTCGGCTGAGTGCATTTTATGTAGTTGTACAATGAGGAAAATGAGGTGTTTATCAGAGGAAGAAGAATTTGACTGTTTCTGTTCCCCCCGCGTTTTACAGATTAAATGGAATAAAATAAATGTACTACGTATATATCAATCAGCCATAACATTAAAACCACAGACAGATAAAGTATATAGCACAAATTATCTTGTTACAAATGGAACCCTCAAGAACGGGATGGATTAAGTAGCAAGTGAACAATCAGTTCTTGAAGTTGAGTTAAAAGGAGAAAAAATGAGCAAGCGTAAGTTACGGTAATTATGAACATCCAGATCCCATTGGTGCATATGGAGAGTGGACACTATTCTGTCTGGTCCATTTCCACAGAATGGTTCTACTGTAGCACAAGTTGCAGCTGAAGGGAGGATAAGTGATACTGATGCTGCTGCCATGTTGGCGATGGCTACCATCTCAGTCCTCCAGTAAAGCACAACCGACGAAAGCTCCAGTCTGGAGCCGAAAGCCGGTTTATGCACATGCATTTTACCTTCAATAAAGTATTACATCTGGATTCATGACGTACTTGGAAATAATTGATTAATTATTATTATTATTTCCAAGTACGTGATGAATCCAGATGTAATACTTTATTGAAGGCAAAATGCAGATGCACAAACTGACTTTCGGCTTTCGTCGGTTGTGTTTTCCTGGAGGACTGAGATGGTAGCCATCGCTAACGTGAAACTGCCCCTGGCAGCAGCATCAGTATCACTTATCCTACCTTCCTGTGCTAACTTCTGTGAGGTCAATAGAAACAGAAGGCCAGCAGCTAAAGAACTTCTACATGGTCGGGCACAGGCAGTTACACAGGATACTTCAGGAGCACACCATTTCTTCCAGATCAATAAAAACTAAAGCCCGTTGCACGAAAAAACAAGCCATATACAGCTTAATTCAGAGAAAAATAAAAAAGTTACAGTTCTCTGAAAATGATAAGAAACAAAATCTCACGCACAGAGGTCTTCTTAACAATGTATAACATAATGAACCACAAAGGATCCTAGGTAGATACCCAATGGAGCTCCTGACTACATAGCAACATCAAAAAAATGGAGCATATATTCCATATATAGACACAATATCGTAGTATCAAATAGTTTACTTT
>VIAB01006244.1:62398-73267 GCA_009801035.1 Oophaga pumilio
GTGGGATTGCTGGGACATTGAAGAGTGTGACGGGACCCTAAGCCTTATTAATGTAGTGAAGGGTTTGGCTAGCTTAATGAGATGCCCTGGATATAGTTTTGGAGGTTACCCTAGAATGGTGGCTGTGTGAATGACATAAAATATACTTAAGAAATTGCATCATGAAAAAACAATATTTTTCAACAATAGACTCAACGATTAGAGAAGATGCATGTACACAACATCCTTTACATCATATATGTCTTCCTAACCCATTTATTTCTTGAATTGAGACACAGTCGAAGGCTAAGGTCTCAGATTGCTACTTGCTCCCTTGAGGAAAAGTGCAGTCACTACCAATATACTGGTTACAGTGTGTGCTGCAAATTATTAGCCAATGTACATACTATACATGGAAAAACATAGGGAGTCCTTTAACTATATAGACTCTGACATTTTATTGATTTGACCCCTCATCCCTGACTGAAGTATTGCTTTAGTTAACACAACTAGGAAATGCTCCTGTGCATACTACCACCATGTGTAGAATAGGTATACGCTGATCTCACAGGGCGCTTTTCATTTCTGTAATATGACTTTCTGATAAATATTTTATTTAAAAAAAGCTGTTTTGCTTCTAAAAGTAATTAGTAATTTTAAGCTATAACCCTAAAATCTTATTTTACCAATGAATCATGTTGATTGTTATTACGCTATGGGATTTCACATTCTCACAGTAAGATAGCTTTAAAATAAAGAATAGAATACGATCTAGGTATAGCACATTTAGGAACAAGGTATGTGGCACTCTGATAAATCCACAGTAAATATAAATTGCAATCTGTGAGATTAGGTTACCTTGTTACAATATAGGATGAGTATATTACAAGGCACGGCCAGGGGTGCAGGCAATAACGCAACAATCTACATAATACAGATTCATATTACATTGTCTCTGTGTGAAGCAATAGTTGGAGATAATTCTACCCCCAGAAGAGCTCTGATACTGTCCTGACTGATAAATTGTGTAATAATGTCTGAAGCAGCATCCTAAACACACCAGAGAACACAACCGACGCATTGTCACAGCGGATGGATAATTCAGCCATCGCCTGTAGGTTATTTATGTAACGACGAGTGTACTCTGCCCATATTTCATATTAATAATTTCAAATGTATTTACTTACATTTACTAACAGCTTCATGGATTCAGCACTTTTCAGATTTCTGGAATGAAATGGAAACACATTACAAGAAGGGAAAAGCCTACTAAATTATTGGAATTTAACAACACAGTCTGCAAAAATTATTTTCTTAAAGTGAATCTGTCACTGAGATTTCACACCCCAAATTATTTCTATGAGCATGTAGTTCTTTCAATTACGAGTCCAACAATACCTTTACATGGCCAGTCCGTTCCTCCGTTACTGAGAAATCAGTGTTTAAATTATTATGCAAATGAGGCTGAAGAGCTATTTGTAGGACTGAAACCTCTGTCACTCCAGCTCTATTCCCTGCACAGCGCTGACTACTCCTGCTTGACTGATAACTCCTTTAACTGAAATCACAAGGCATAAAGGCTGTCAGTGAAGAAGAGGATGTGCTGTGAGGGGAATAGGGCTGGAGTGATAGAGGCTTCAGATCTACCATAGTCATTTGCAAATCAACTCAAACACTAATTACTCAGTAATGGAGGAACACACAGGCTATGTAAAGGTTTTACTGGACTTGTCTTTGAAAGCGCTAAATGAATATATAAACACTTTGGGTAGAAATGCTGGTAACAGATTCCCTTGAAAGGGTTTTTCCTGGAGCCACCTTAGTTAGGCCTTAGCCAACCCTGCTCTAAAAACAGATGGCACCTTTAAATGTATTTACTTTACGGCAATGCATTCCATTTCTTGCTTATATTGCAGGTGATGTGATGAAGATCCCTGTACTTTTCTTGTCTTCTGGTGAAATCTGTCCATTGCTCTGCTCGTCCTCTCTTCCAGCTGCCTTAAAGGGAATCTGTTAGTAGGCTCTACTCTCCTATGCCATCTATATGGGCATGCAGGCCACAGAAAGCTGAATAAAATGATACCTTGATTTCTGCGATCTGATGTCTCATTGTTGAGTGAACCAATCTTTTGTTAACAGGTAAATGAGCTATTAAGATCTATGGGCCGGGCATATATCTCTATGAGAATCTGCTTCCAGAGCTTATTTTAAATGAAAAAGGGCATTTTACCAATGTGAGACATGTAATGACTGACAGTCTGCTCTCCAGATCTACATGTCTCATTCTGGTAACTCCCATTTTCAGTTAAAATAAGCTCTTGTGGCAGATTCTCTGAGAGATCTATGTTCTGCCCATAGATTTTACCAACTTTTTTACATTTTAACAAAAACGTGGATTTCTTGGTAATAAGACATCGGATCACAGATTTCAAGCTATCATTTTGTTCAGCTTTTTAATGACCTGTATGCCCATATAGACAGCTTAGGAGGCTTGATCTTATTGAAAGACTCCCTTTAATGCATACATCATCATAGATAACATCTTTATTGCCTATATCAGCCAATCACAGCACAGATTTCAATTCACAAGAACAGATGAAATGAAAGCTGAACTCTGATCAGTTGCTATAGGCAGGAAAGGCAGTTTTTTTCTCATTTTTTTCTATCCATGCTCAATGGAACGTCTCTGATGCATCTGTACAGAATGCACATACATAGGCAAAGAGTATACTGCGTCTATGGGATGGTGGGGTGGGCAGCTTGCTAAACAGTAGAGATATGTAGTGGTTATTGCCAGAGATGGGTCAATGCTAGTGTTAGGCATCATTGAGCGGTCTGAATGAGGCCTTAGGTAGAGCCTTAGGTAGAGCATTTATTAGGAGAGTGCCTTCTTCCACCAATAATTGATAGCCACTCTGTATCAGCTTATAGACACAGAGGCGATCAATTAATAGAGAGCAATGTGGTAGAGATGGAGGAGGCCAAGAGATGTGGAGAAGATGACAAAGAAGTGTGGGTATTCTCGTGATTGGCTTATAAACTGTAAGTATAATGTCCTATTTAGCTATTTCTAACCAAGCATTACTCTTGGGGTTATTGGTATAGAAACCCAAATGTAAAGTCAAATATCTTTTCCTATATGGTAGTTGAAGTGCTTCCTGCCAACTACCATGTGAACATACCCAGGGAAGGACAAATCATTGGTGCAATCTGTGCGGTCGCACAGAGGGCTGGGAGGTAAGGGGGCATTACAACCTCCAAATCAGGTGAAATTGGGCATAATGGTGAGCTGTTGGACTGCAAAGTGGCCGTCTATTGTTCTTGCACAGTGGCCCTTTTCAGTCTGTGTGGATATACCATTGATAGGAAAAGACCGTAAACTGCCACCAGTGCTATATTTTTTTGAGGTAAAGCCTCAAAGGAATAATAATAATAATCTATATTTATATAGCGCCATCATATTCCGCAGCGCTTTACAGTTTAACAGTTTCAAAACACAAGTCATAAGTAACAACGTTAACAATACAATAATTAAAGCAAAATAAGCCGCCCCTGCTCGTGAGAGCTTACAATCTACAATGAGGTGGGGGAGATACAAAGTACAGGTGTGTATATACAATGGTGCATTTACAATGATGGTCCAGCCAACTTGAGGGAGTGAGGGATGGATGGAGATAGTGAGGGATGGATGGAGATAGTGAATGGGCTACACACACACACTTACACACAGAATGACTTTGATTAGTGAATGTAATAGGCCGCTCTGAACAAATGTGTTTTGAGGGAGCGCCTGAAACCATGCAAATTGTGGATAGTCCTAGTTTCTTGGGGTAGAGCATTCCAGAGGATTGGCGCAGCGCGGGAGAAGTCTTGGAGTCGGGAGTGGGAGGTACGGATTAGTGCAGAGGTTAGTCGAAAGTCGTTTGCAGAGCGCAGCAGTCGGTTAGGCCGATAGATAGAAATGAGGGAGGAGATGTAGGGGAGTGCTGCACTGTGGAGAACTTTGTGGGTGAGAACAAGTACTTTGAATTGGATCCTATAATGAATGGGCAGCCAGTGTAAGGACTGGCGAAGAGCGGACGCGTCCGAGTACCGATTAGCCAGATGGATGACCCTGGCTGCTGCATTAAGGATGGACTGGAGAGGGGATAGTCGAGTAATGGGGAGGCCAAGTAATAGAGCGTTGCAGTAGTCCAGGCGGGAGTGGATCAATGTTACAGTGAGGGTTTTTGTTGTTTCCATGGTGAGAAAAGGGCGGATTCTAGAGATGTTCGTTAGGTGTAGACGGCAAGAGGGGGCAAGAGAGTGTATATGGGAGGTGAAGGAGAGATTGGTGTCAAACATAACACCCAGACAGCGAGCCTGCTGCCGGGGTGTTATTATGGTGCCGCCCACGGAGAGGGAAATGAATGAATGAAGGATTGAAAGGAATGAAGATTTCTATAAGTATAAATTGGACTTTATGAAATATATAATAATTTAAATAAAAGTTAACTTTTTCTTGACAAGCTTATTGCATGGCAGTATGAGGAATCAGATCTATGAGAACATTTATTCCGTTTGTAATGCTACACCGCGCATCATTCGCCAGCAGCCACAAGGGCACAGAAGAAACCCAATATAAAGACAAAACAAATGGCTTCATTAAGTTTAATTGCTGGCAAGATTAACAGTCAAATAACTAATGGAGCCGAAGAAAGAGAAGCTTGTATGAATGTGACACTATTGCCCAGAGAATGATAAGGATGAAGAAATATATTCAAAAGGCAATCCTGTATGTCACTTACTGTGATTTCCTTTCATCACAATAGTTTGCCATTTATTCTGTAGACCAAATAGATATACATTACTGCTCTTGTAACAATGGACGTTATCTAATCACAGTTCAGATGAATGTTTAATGAGTTCACAGGGACACTCAGGCTGCTGGGCAGTGTGGTATAGGAGGGCAAAGTGTTAAGGCTGGGTCTCACATAACGATACACCAGCGATCCCGACAACGATATGCACTTGTCAGGATCGCTGGTGTATCGCTACATGATCGCTGCTGAGCTGCCAAACAGGCAGCTCAGGCAGCGATCTGGGACAGCGACACTGCGGGTAACATCGCTTAGTTACCCGCAGTGTACGTTGGATACC
The DNA here is from genome assembly GCA_009801035.1 of Oophaga pumilio. Taxonomy (NCBI): domain Eukaryota; kingdom Metazoa; phylum Chordata; class Amphibia; order Anura; family Dendrobatidae; genus Oophaga; species Oophaga pumilio. Next base: position 67,517 of record VIAB01006244.1, read on the forward strand.
AGCGCCCTGATGCAGGGCGCTGGTATCCAAGGTACACAGCGGGTTTCCAAGCGCTGCGCGGTGCCTGGAAACCCGCTGTTTACCTTGGATACCAGCTCCCTGCATCAGGGCGCTGGTATCCAAGGTACACAGCGGGTTTCCAGGCACAGCCCCGCGCCTGGCAACCCGCTGTGTACCTTGGTTACCAGCGGATCGCTGGTCTCCCGCCTGTCACACGCAGCGATGCGTGCCTGTCAGCGGGAGCGATCCAAAAAATGTCCTGACATTTCAGCGACGATCAGCGATACCCGGCAGGGGGGCTGATCGTCGCTGAATGTCACACACAGCGATATCGCTGGTGAGCTCGGTGCTGCGTCACAAAACTAGTGATTCAGCACCGATCTCGGTAGCGATATCGCTATGTGAGACGGGCCCTTTACATGTTATATGCAAATATCCTCTTTAGAAGACTAGAACTCTAGCACCACCTACTGAGGGCAGTAATCCTAAGAGTCTGTACTGATCCTTTAACAAGCCCTGCCACATGAGTTATACCCCTATCAGAGGCCTCTCACTTAGGCTGGTTTCATATTTGCTTATCTGTGCGCAGAGTTTGATCCGCATAGATCCTCATGCGTCGGGTTGTGCGGCGGTGTCCGCAAACGCAACATGTTGCATTTTTTGAAGTGTCAAAACATGACGCATGAGTGCGTCAAAACAACACATTACTGTCTATGGGAACGCATTGGTACGCAAGGATATACGCATGGATGCGTTCCATGCAGACTTCAGACTGCGCATGTCCAGGAACTGATTACAGCACCTGGAAATATTGAACGCATGCGCATAAATAATGCAAACGCATGCCAAAATGCATGCACACGCAGCATTTTTTAGCGTCATGTGTAAGCTGATGCGGATAAAAAACGCTGCATTAGCATGCGTTTGCGCATGCAGATGATATACTGTGTACACAAGTCTAGCCTAATCAAATCAGATCTCATATTTTGCATTGATGAAGGGCAGACACCCCAAAACAAGTGTCTGCAAATAAAGTTTATGATTTGGCTTTCTATCCTTAGTTATGTGGCAAGGCTTGTTAAAGGACTTTTAGGATTACTACACCCCAATAAGTGGAACTAGAGTTCTAGTCCTCTTCCTCCTCTCTGAAGAGGCTATTTGCATATTTAATTTCCCAGAGGCGCATTGCATGGCTTAATAGTCTCCTGATGCCAGCTTGGATTACTCTGCTTATCAATACTGGTATGACATGTCCTGTAAAAGGAGATCCCAACGTGCAGCATTGTATTTCTTTAGGCACACAAATTCATATATTTAACCCATAAGTGACAGTACAGTTTTGTACTTAATGATCAAGCCAATTTTTACAATTCTGACCACTGTCACTTTATGAGGTTATAGCTCTAGAATTCTTCAACGAATCCCTCTGATTCTGAGAATGTTTTTTGTGACATATTGTACTTCATGTTAGAGGTAAAATTTCTTCAATATGACTTGCATGTCCAGGAACTGATTACAGCACTTGGAAATATCGAAGGCATGCGCATAAATAATGCAAACGCATGCCAAAGCATGCACACGCAGCATTTTTTTGCGTCATGTGTAAGCTGATGCGGATAAAAAACGCTGCATTAGCATGTTTATTTATGAAAAGGAAATTTGGCAAAAAAAATTCAACATTTTTAAATTTTCAAACTTTTAATTTATGTGCCCTTAAATCAGCCATATGGCACAAAATTGTTAATAAATAACATTTCCCATATGTCTACTTTACATCAGCACATTTTTGGAAACAATTTTTTTTTGTTTGGACACTATAAGGGTTAAAAGTTGACCATCAATTTCTAATTTTTTCAACAAAATTTAAAAAAACATTTTTTTAGGGACCACCTCACATTTGAAGTGAGTTTGGGGGGTCAATATAACAGAAAATACCCAAAAGTTACACCATTCTAAAAACTGCACCCCTCCTCACACTGACATGCCCCCAGAAGAAGCTAAAGGCGAAACGCGCGTCAGGGTGAGTGGGAATGCCCGGACTATCCTGCTCCATTCGTGTCCACTGTGTTATGAGGTAATATGACCCAAATACTTTTCAACTTAGCGTTTATATTTATACAATAATAGGTACTTACCTTGTACACCAGTCATCAGTGGTCCACCGTTTCATAGTATTTCCATTCTTGACAGGACCCTTATTTAAATTATGTGTTATTTATACTCTGGGATTTATTTGATTGAGCAATGCCATTTTTTATATTTGATAGCAGAGCATGTGATTTTTGACATAATATTGGGTTACTGATAGTATATTTGTAATATTCTTATTTCATTGTTCAGGATAGTACTGGAGTTCCACCCTACAGAGTACACCTTGTGTTCATTTGTCTGAAGCCTTTTACTCTTTTTATATGTTGATAATAAAGCTTTCAAGTTTTAAGTATAGTTTGGATCTCTTCCTCTGACCGGCTTATTAGGCTGGACTAGGTTGTTGTTGTATACCCATCAAGGTGCGCAAAACCCCATTCAAGAAGTTTATTAACGCTTCAAGTGCTTCACGAGAACTAGAGGAATGTGGAAGGAAAAAATGAACATTTTACTTTTTTCACAAAAAATTTACTTTGGAACCAAACTTTTTTATTTTCACAAGGGTATGAGGAGAAAAGGGACCACAAAATTTGTTGTGCAATTTCTCCTCAGTACGCCGATACCCTGTATGTAGGGGAAAGTCACTGTTTGTGCGCATGGCAGGGCTCAGAAGGGAGGGAGCACTGTTTGACTTTTTGAGCGCAAAATTGGCATGGAATCAATGGCGAGCGACATGTCGCGTTTGGAGACCCCCTGATGCAACTAAACAGACCCAACACACCCCAACCCTAATCCCAACCCTAACCACAACCCTACCCCAACACCACAGCCCAAACTCCAACACCACAATCCTACCCCCAACACCTTAACACCAACCCTAACCCTAATTGGACATGATGATCCAAATACTGCCCAAGTGGTTGTGTAAAGAGCTGAATTATACTGTAATCAGGATCAAAAGAGACAGTATTCCAGGGGCCTCAAGCATCTAGAGCCCCTCACACCAAGTTCCACATTCTAGCAGCAGGATTTTAAATGGAAAAATTTGAAGCCTGCTTCAAACAATGCAAAAATATTGAAATGGTGCTGAAGAGGTGATTATGCATGTTTTTCTAGTGTTTATAAAGTCCGGGCTCTATTTTGTGGGGGGCGGCTCAAAATAAGAGAAATCCAATGTTCAAGCATGCAAGTCTGTTGTCATAGGGAACTGAAAATACTAAGCTGATCTATACCTCTGGCAATGATATTATCATGACTCTCCAAAAAGATTAAGGTTTGCACCATAACTTACCAAGAATGATTACTCTAGAGCATAGGAATTGCATTGCTGCCATAGAAATTGGGAGAAAAAAATGAAAAAAGTGATATATAGTGTATATATGAAATACTGTATGCATCTGCAAAAATTGCTATGAAAAAGGGAAGGTTCTTAGCCCATAGATTGGCCAATATACGTGTGCCCAATTACCACTTCAAGGTGTCCTTTGTAAATTGGGTCCCTGTTCCTGTAATGTCACCTCTCTTGGGCAAAAAAGCCTACAATTTATGGGGCAGGAATGGACCAGCTAATTTGCTTAAAATCACCTGTGGCTAATGAGAGTGGGAGTGCACATGTCCAAATGGCTTTGATACAAATAGACAAAAAGAAGGACCAGCACATCTAAGCTAGTGTGAATAGGCGCCAACCAAAGAAAACATATAAGTCAAAAAGATTAAGGTTTGCACCATAACTTACCAAGAATGATTACTCTAGAGCATAGGAATTGCATTGCTGCCATAGAAAATGGGAGAAAAAATTGAAAAAAGCGCTATATAGAGTATATATGAAATATGCATCTGCAAAAATTGCTATGAAAAAAGGAAGTTTCTTAGCGCATAGATTGGCCAATATATGTGTGCCCATATATTATCTTGATGTGGTGGTCCAAAAATTATCCCATTTTGGGGAGTAGCTGCAGGTTTAGTGTTTACAAACTGAAGAAGCAATGGCTTGGATTCTTTTAGCTATCAAAAATGTATTTTCCCTTTTTGTGGCATAGGTTTGCTGTATGTTCATACTGTGAAATAAGCAATATGTAAAACACAATGTTCATACAGTATCGTCAATGGAAAAAAAAACATGAAGCGCCAGTCCAGGGACCAGACAGTATGGCCCAAGAAAAATTTCTCAATTTCTTATTATTTTAGCTGCGGCACTTTGAAAGAATGATTCTTTTTTGGGGCAGCACCTAAAATCATCATGAAGCAATGGCTTATTTCAGCAGCTTATGATGACAACATTGAAATTTTTTTGGGTAGCAGAGCAGTTTGGAAAAATCTGAAAATTCTTTGGGATAGTCAAGAAGCAATTGCTTATTTTAACAAACCCTTGGCTATTTTAAGTTATTTTCTCCTTTTTTTTGGAAGCAAGAAGGTTTACTAAATGCAGTAAAAGAAAACTTGTGTTTCAATTCATGAAGCAAGAGAATGAAGAAATAATGGCTTATGACAACAAACTTGAAAATGTTTTTTGCAGCAATGTATTTGTTCTGAAAATGATAAAATTTCTTGCACAAAACAGCATGACCTGTGAAAAACCAATGACTCTTAGCAAGCTGCCTAAAATTGTTCCTTTTTTGGGAAGAGCAGCTGGATTCTTGTTTTGAAAGTCAAGAAGCAATGGCTTTTTTATCCCCTTTTTATAGTGATCAACAATTGTTTTATTTGGGCCTCTCTGACCTTTCCCAGCGCCTGCGCACTGCAGTACCTTGCTCTGCCCACAACAGGGCAGATAAGTAAGCCTGTGCAGGAGAGCGATGCTGAGCAGATTGTGTGGATGATGCAGGGACGCGTCATCCACACGAACCAAGAAGGAGGACAGTGATCATAGGATGGGAGGCGCCAGACAAAGAAGAGCGACACCCCTTGGACCGGATCACCCTGCAGGTGAGTATAATAAAAGTTAATTTTCTTCACTTACAGGTCAGGTTGGGGGCAAATATACAGCATTATAGAATGCTGTATATCAGCCATGAAAGGTGGTGGCAGTACTTCATATCAGCCTAACCTGGTGACAGGTTCCCTTTAACCCCTTCACGACATGGGCATGTACAGTGCATTTCGTATCCCCCTTTTGATGTGGGCTCCGGCACTGAGCCCACATCTTTCCCGGGACATGTCAGCTGTTATGAACAGCTGACGTGCCCGGAACAGCCGCAGGTGGAATCACGATCCACCCTCGGCTATTAACTAGGTAAATGCCGCTGTCAAACTCAAAAAAAAAAAAATTGGAGGTGTTGCATGAGGTGTGAGGTCTCTCAACTAAGAAGGCTTACACTGCTTGCTTAACCACCATGTCCTCATTAAAACTTCAATTTCAGGTTGTAAATGCTGGGCCAGACACTGATACCTCATGCAGGACCCATGGTTGACTGCTTGCATGCCATTTTAACAGGTTCTATTATGGGTCAATTGATCAGTCAACTACCTGTGTTCCTATTCTTAAATTTTTCTATCAATAATACTCTATGAAACTAAGGTTTGTGCCATCTGAGTGTGGCTGGAATAAAAAAAAAATTGGAGGTGTTGCATGAGGTGCACTATGTTAAGGGCCTACGGAACGCACCTAATAGATATTAATGAGAGGTGCGTTCGCAGTCCAGGGTCCACCGTGCAGGCAGAGCC
>VIAB01006245.1:46471-58169 GCA_009801035.1 Oophaga pumilio
CCTTCAGCTCCAGGCCCATCATGTTCTTAATCCGGCCCTGACCTCAGCAGTGCAGAGAAGTGCGCCTGCACAGGCTGTGATACGGAGGACACTGTGTGGATGACATAGAGGGCATCATCCACACAGAGCAAGTGGAAAGGAGGGACTGGATCAAGAACAGTAACACTGATCGGACCGGACTGCCCCGTAATGGAGTATAATAAAAGCAATTTTTTGCTTTATGGAGAGTGCACTGGGGACATATAGACAGCATTCTACAATGACGTTTATAGAATAGATGCTGGAAGCACCCTATATGGTAAAAACCTGGTGATAATTTCCCTTCAACCCTTCACGCCATGGCCATTTACCATTTTTTAATTTCCATTTCTCCCTCCTCTTCTTCCAAGATGTTTTTATTTTTTCTGTCACTATTGCCATACGAGGGCTTATTTTTTGAGGGACGAGTTGTATGTTTGAAGGGCACCATTGATTTTACCATATAGTGTACTGTAAAATGGAAAAAAAAATTGCAAGCGTGTTGAAATTGCAAAAAACATTTTTTTGCTTTTTAATTTACCATGTTCATTACATAGTAAAACTCACTGGGCAATGTGATTCCCCAGGTCAGTATGAGAACACAGATACCAAACGTAAAATTAATTTTTTATTTAAGTGGTTAAAAAAAATCCCAAATTTGTATGAAAAAAGTTTGTGTTCGTCGCAATTTTCCGAGATCCATAGGGTCTTCATTTTTGTGGATCTGGGGCTGGGTGATCTTTTGTGCGTTGAGCTGTCGTTTTATTGATACCATTTTTTGGTAGATATGAAGTTTTAATCACCTCATACTGTATTTTATTGCAATGTTGCGGCGGCCAAAAATCGTAATTCTGACGATTTGATTTTTTTCTTGTTACACTATTTAGCGATCTGATTAATTTACTTTGTTTTGATCGATCTGACTTTTCTGAACGCAGCAATTCCAAATATGTTCTTTTTTTAGAGACTTGAAGCTGCGATCATACGATTGACTGTGCTATATATAGAACTGTTTGAACACTGTTATAGCGGAAATGATGATTTCCTATGAAACGAGCTGGCATTCGCAGGAGAATCTTAAGGACAGGCATGGAGGTTTTTTGCAGATCCCAGGCTATCATGACAACCGATCGGTGCCCCCTAACATTGTGACAGGGGCAATATTGGGCCAATCCACTCATGGCTGTTAATGTTAAAGGCACATGACAGCTGATTAAATTAGCTGTCATATATGGGGAAAGATAGGAGCTCAGAGCCGGATCCTGCATCAAAGTTGAAAAATGGTGCAACAAAATGTCCAGAGTGATTGAATAGGTTGCACTCACCATTCCCGAAGCAGTCCTTTATTCAAAACGATGTAAGCATGGCGGCGGAAAAATTGTACAGAAACAAAATCGTTCTGTGTCCGTTTCACTTCTGCGTATGCTTCCACGGGTCCATTCTGAACATTATTTATTGTTATGTTTGTTGTAATAAAGGCCGACTCGGCCAATTTAATCCAACCATTGGGTCTGTCTTTATTTCATGAGGGAGGTAAATGAGTGTCAAGGGAAAATAAATTTTGTGGGAAGGTGGTGGAAGGACAGCCTCTACAGTTATGCTCAAAAGTTTACATACTCCAGCAGAATTTTTGCTTTCTTGGCTTTTCTTCAGAGAATATGAATGATAACACCAAAACTTTTTCTCCCGGCATGGTTAGTGGTTGGGTGAAGCCATTTATTGTCAAACTACTGTGTTTTCTCTTTTTAAATCATAATGACAACCCAAAACATCCAAATGACCCTGATCAAAAGTTTACATACCCCATTTCTTAATACCATGTATTGCCCCCTCTAACAACAATGACAGCTTGAAGTCTTTTGTGGTAGTTGTGGATGAGGTTCTTTATTTTCTCAGATGGTAAAGCTGCTCACTCTTCTTGTCAAAAAGACTCCAGTTCCTGTAAATTCATGGGTTGTCTAGCATGAACTGCGTGCCTGAGATCTCCCCAGAGTGGCTCAATGATATTGAGGTCAGGAGACTGAGATGGCCACTCCAGAACCTTCACTTTGTTCTGCTGTACTCAACGTCAGGTCGACTTGGCCTTGTGTTTTGGATCATTGTCATGTTGGAACATTCAAGTACGTTCCATGTGCAGCTTCCGGGCTGATGATTGCAAATTTGCCTCCAGTATTTGCTGATAAGTGCTGCATTCATCTTTCTTTCAATTTTGACCATGTTTCCCGTGCCTTTGTAGCTCACACATTCCCAAAACATCAGCAATCCATCGTACTTTACAGTAGGAATGGTGTTCCTTTCATCATAGGCCTTGTTGACCTCTCTCCAAATGTAAAGTTTATGGTTGTGGCCAAAAAGTTCCATTTTGGTCTCATCACTCCAAATTACCTTGTTCCAGATGTTTTGAGGCTTGTCTCTGTGCTGTTTTGCGTATTACAGGTGAGATACTTTGTGGTATGGCTTCCTTCTGGCAACTCGACCATACAGCCCATTTTTCTTCAAGCGCCTCACTATTGTGCATCTTGAAACAGCCACACCTCTAGTTTTCGGAGAGTCCAGTATTTCAGCTAATGTTATTTGTGGGTTTTTCTTTGCATCCAGAACATTTTTCCTGGCAGTTGTGGATGAAATTTTTGTTGGTCTACTTGACTGTGGTTTTGTTTTCACAGAGCCCCTGATTTTCCATTTGTTAATCATAGTTTGAACGCTGCTGACTGACATCAATTCCTTGGAAATCTTTTTGTATCCCTTTCCTGTTTATACAGTTCAACTACCTTTTCCGTTGACAATTCTTTTGCTTTCCCCATGACTCACAATCCAGAAACATCAGTGGCTGGGTGAAATATGCAAGAGTCTGTCTGGATCCTGGAAACTCACTCAGCTTTTGTGCACACACACTAATTACAAGCAAACAGGTCACAGGTGAGGATGTTACCTTTAGTAGTCATTCAAACACATTTATGTCAACTTCTATGCATGTTATCAGGCCAAAATCACCAGGGTATGTAAACTTTTGATCACGGTTATTTGGATGTCATTATGATTTAAAAAGAGAAAACACAGTAGTTTGACAATAAATGGCTTCACCCAACCACTAACCATGAGTGAAGAAAACGTTTTGATGTTATCATTCATATTCTCTGAAAAAAGGCCAAGAAAGCAAAAATTATGCTGGGGTACGTAAACTTTTGAGCACAACTGTACAATACTCAAGTCAAAGACAAAACAGAGCCCCAGTAGAGCTGTGGGCATAGTAACCCTTCACTCAGCACACAGTTGGGGAGCATTTGTGGGTCAAAAGTTTAAGAAGGCAGTATTATAAGAGTGGTTGCTACAAAGTGCGGGTACATAAATAGGGAGGAAGGGGCTGAGGGGAACTCAATCAGTATGGAGGTGCCATATCAAAAGGCTCCGTCCGAAAATCATAGAGGGTTTCACCTAGAAATGCCAGAAAATATATACTGCAAAAAATTCTTAAAAAATTATTAGAGTCCAATAAATTTTTATATTAAATAGATTGAGTCCAATATAACTTAAGTTACAGGGTTTCATCTGAACATTCAAGGAAGCGTATTGGAAATTCAGTGGTAATAGCAAAATAATATTTCTTAAGTATCCAATTCTGGTTCCAGATAAAAGCCAATAGAGTATTCAAAGTCTAGTAAGGCTCATTTTGGACCAAAGAGTGCATGCTCAAACTCAAAAATATTTCCCGGATCCGTGCATTCCCTTATCTCCCGCCTTGACCACTGCAACCTCCTACTCTCTGGCCTCCCCTCTAGCACTCTGGCACCACTCCAATCCACCCTACATTCTGCTGCCCGACTATTCCACCTGTCTCCCCGTTATTCCCCAGCCTCTCCCCTATTTCAAGCCCGTCATTGGCTCCCTATCGTCCAGAGGCTCCAGTTCAAAACCCTAACTATGACATACAAAGCCATCCACAACCTGTCTCCTCCATACATCTGTGACATGGTCTCCCGGTACTTACCAACACACAACCTTCGATCCTCTCAAGATCTCTTTTTCTACTCTCCTCTTATCTCTTATTCCCACAACTGCATACAAGACTTCTCCCGTGCTTCCCCCATACTCTGGAATTCTCTACCCCAACACATCAGACTCTCACCTACCATGGAAACCTTCAAAAAGAACCTGAAGACCCACCTCTTGAGACAAGCCTGCAACCTGCAGTTGATCCTCAGTTTACTGAACCTCCGCATGACCAGCTCTACCCTCTCCTAGTGTATCCTCACCCATCCCCTGCAGACTGTGAGCCCTTGCTGGCAGGGTCCTCTCTTCCTCTGTACTTATGTGTGTCTTGTATTGCTCATGTTTATTGTACTTGTCTATATTTGCCTGTTCTCACATGTAATGAGGAATATATCGTAGCACTACTGTGATGGTGCACAAGTAGGTTACCAAGCCAAAAGGTAAAGTGATAAGAAACTTGGCACTCAACTTAGTATAGAAATCCAAAATTTATTGTTGCAGTCAATACAGGAGACGTTTCGGTCCCAATGTGGACCTTCATCAGTCTAACTGGTATATGAGAGAGATTTAGGTAAGGGCTATATATGCCTGTAGTTAGGAGGAGACCCAGGCTTGTTGTATATATCCTTCAATAGGGATAAGGTATTGACCTATGAATTTCAAGGAGGGTATATCTTGGAAGAAAACCAGATGATTAGTGCTGGTCTGGGTCTCTCTCACACTGACGCGGCGTCCACCGCTTGATCTGACAATATTCAAACTGCTTAGCTCTAAAATGCAGGCTATTCACTTCTCAACGCACAAGGACTCATGATAAGTGTGCAAGGAGACTAGCTATGTGAACCAAAGTCCTAGCACAGGGTGGTCAATACCTGTTTGTCTAAAGTACATCATAATTTTTCTGCACCACTGTAGTCAGCTCATAGCACTAGTGATGAGGGAGCATGGTCTCACTGCTCGAGATGCTCAAAGCTCACAGAGTATTTCTGGGGTTGCTCGGCGGGAGCTCGGGTTCCCACCCTGAATGTTTGGCGCTCTTTAGAGAACCAATGAACATGCAAGGATTTTCTGCCACACACTGTAATGCCTCAGCCATGTTGGTTGTGGCATTACAGTGATTGGCTGGCCGCACAGCATCATCAGGTCAATATCAGACCTGGCGCCGACCTGCTCGTCACAGTCTGTACCTGAATCTGGCAGTGTAAGGAGAGTTGCTGCTGAGCTAGGGAGAGATTAGCTTGCTTCACACTTAGTGTTGGTATACCAAATCTAATACACATATCCATCTCAACAAACAGTCCTTCTGAGGACTAATAAAGCAGCATAGATATCAGTGGCAGGCAGGCAGTGTATGTGGCAGACTGCAGTGCATCTAGCAAGCGGGTCCATTGCAGTTATGTCTGCTGCTATAACAGATGTTTACATAGCCCCAGGTAACGTAACCAAGAATAATTTTTTTTTGGATCTTCGGATTATATGCTTAAAAAGCAAACTAGAGAACACCGTTTTTATGCTCCATTTGCTTGTTGGCACTGCAGAATACAGCCATATCCTTTCCATATTACAGTGTAAAAATCCAGCTATTTCAAACAGGGGTTTGTCCGTCACACTGATCACTTCTCAGTGCACTGAAAATTCTGCCATTTTTTGCCTACTGTTAAATTTTGTTGCAGTGTCTTAGCGAACTTATTGACACCAGTTTACTTAAAAAAAATAGTTACCTACAGGCCAGCTATTTTAAGCGGGGGTTTGTCCATCACACCGATCAAATCTCAGTGCGCTGAAAATTCTGCCATTTCTGGCCTACTGTTCAATTTTGTTGCAGTGTCTTATTATATATTATACCTACAAGCCAGCTATTTTAAACAGGGCTTTGTCTGTCACGCAGATCACATATAAGTTTCTCTCCAAATTCAGCCAATTGTAATGAACGTGTAAAATATTGTCCTCCATTTAAAATGGGCAAGGCGCATGGAAAGGGATGGGGAACTGGACTTGATGGTGATGGTGCATGCAGAGGCCGAGGCAGTGGGTAAGCTGAAATTGTGCCACAACAAACACCCACACCTTCTCGCAGACCTTCCTGTCCCAATTACTACGGGACAGCAGCAGCACAGCACTATTGAACCCAGAGCAGTATCAAAAGGTTGTTGGTTGGATAGCGGATAAGGCTTTCCTTGTCTTCTGCACGGTCAAGTCTCAATAGCCGTGAATCTGTGCCGCATATTCCTCACCCTGATCCTCCTTTCTCCCACCATGCCGAGTGCCCGGAGACAACTGATCCCACACTTGGACAATCCGAACAGCTGTTCACTTTTCCATTTATAGATTTAAGCCTCTCGCCCGGTCCACTTGAAGTGGGGCAAGAGGAGATCACATGTAGCGATGCCCAAATATTTGAACAACCACGGTCATGTGAAGGCGATGGTGAGAAAGTGTCACAAGAGGTGGATGATGATTGATGAGACACAATTGCCAGAAAGTCAGGAGGAGGACTAGGGTGTGTAAGTGGAAGACGAGGTGGTGGATGATACAGTAACTAACCCAACCTGGCAGGAGAGCTAGGACAGCATCGCAACAAGCAGGAAGAAGCAGTGTGGTGGCCGCAGACAGAAGGCGGGCAACCATTCCCTGTAACACCAACACAGCGGAAGTTGCCAGAACAACTCTTAGGTCTTCCCGAGTCGGGTTGTTTTTCAAAGACTCTGCCGATAACCTCAAAAAGGCCATTTGCACCACCTGTCAGGCCAGCATTAGCAAGGGTAGCAAAACTACCAGCCTGACCATCACCAGCATGATCAGGCACATGGCAGCAAAGCACACAACTTTGTGGGCCAAACCCCAGGGTGCAGGAACAGTATCTGCGGGTAACACCACTGCTTCTTCCGCTGTTGTGTGTGCAAGCCAATCCCCAGTCCATGGTGCATGCGAAGATACTTCCTGCCCTGTACCTGTTGTTGCACACACTCAACTAGCACCATCATCAAGCACGTTCTCGTCCCAGTGCAGCGTTCAGTTGTCAATACCCCAGTCATTGGAACGCAAGTGCAAATACGCAGTCAACACCCCACAGGCCACACTTCTAAATTCCCACATTCTCGAAATGTTGCCTATTAGGCTCGTAGAGACGGAAGCTTTCGCAACCTGATGGCGGCGGCCGTCCCTCGGTACTCGGTCCCCAGCCATCACTATTTCTCCCGGTGTGCTGGCCCCGCATTACACAAGCACATGTCCCACAACATTAGCCGTGCCCTCAACAATGCAGTTACTGAGAAAGTCCACCTAACCACAGACACGTGGACAAGTGCTTTTGGGCAGGGGCAGTACATCTCGCTGAGGGCACACTGGGTTAACATAGTGGAAGCCGGGACCCAGTCAGACCTTGGGATGGAACACGTCCTCCCGACGCCAAGGATTGCCCCCACAGTCTACAGCTCCTGCACCTCATCCTCCTCTTTAGCCTCCATCTCTGAAATGACCACATCAGTCACAAGCTGGAAGCACTGCAGCACTGCCTCAGCCAAGTGGCAACAGGCTATGCTGAATCTAATATGCTTAGGTGACAAACCGCACAATGCTGAAGAGTTGTGGAAAGCTCTGAAAGAGCACCCTCCAAAAACTTTGTATATGTACCATCCTTCAAAACTTTGAGGACACCACCAGGATGGTGAGCGCGATGAAGCCATAATTAGCATCACCATCCCACTTATCTGTCTTCTGAAATGCCCTCTGCTCACAATCAAAGAGGATGCATTGCAGGCGGAGTACGATAAGATGGAGCAAGGAACCATACAGGGTGATTGCACACAGCCTAGCTTCATCTCATCCCAATGTGGATTGGGTGCCGATGAGTAAGAGGAGGAGGAAGAACAGGAGCTAGTTTCATGCGCTACAGACGGTACTACCTGCACATCTGTCATACTGTCTGTTCAGCGTTGAAGGCCTGAGGACAGGCATGAGGAGGAGAAGGAAGAGGAGGAGGAGAGCATGGTCACTTGTCCTCTTGGAGAGGACATGGGAGTCTTGCCTGTTAGCAGTCTGGCATGCATGGCTGATTTTGTTACGCTGCCTTGACCGTGACCCTCGCGTTCTCCAAATTTTGGGTGGCAGTCATTACTGGTTGGTGACACTTCTGGACCCAAGCTACAAGGAGAACTTTGTGTCTCTTATTCCCGAGGTTTACAGGTGTACTAAAATGCTGAAGTTCCAGAGGGCCCTAGTTGTGGAATTATTAAAGAAATTCCCATCTGAAAACGCTGACGGCAGAGGTCACAGTTCATTGGACAAACAAGGAGTACAGGCAACAGAGACACAACTCCAATCCAGCAGAGGCAGAGGAACACTGTCAAAGTTCTAGGAGAGTTTTCTCAGACCCTCCCATTGCACAGGCCCTGATGTGCAGGGTACTCTAACAAGGAGTGCAAAATCTGGGAAGATGCTGAGGGAATACCTTGCTGACTGTACCAACATCCTCCATGATTCCTTTGTGCCTTATAATTATTGAGTATCCAAGCTGGACACATGTCATGAACTAGCTCTCTATGCCTTGCCTAGCCTTTTGTCAGAGCCGGTTTTTAGTGCCGCTGGTGGAATTATAACTGATAAGCGCATCTGCCTGTCAACTGAAAATGATGACATGCTGATTCTTATAAAAATGAACAAGAGCTGGATTGGGCCAGACTTCTCAACACCACCGAATGATAGCAGCATAACATCAACTCAAATACAGTGTCTGTAAGTCTCTTCAAAGGGGTATTGGGGTGCGTCTAAATTTTTGGCAGCTCTTGCATTCACTGCATAGGCAAACAGTATGGGAGACACTTCCTAATAATGGGAAAATTATCTTATGAGGCCCTCCTCCACGTCTCTTCCAAGGGGTATTGGGGTGCATCCAAATTTTTGGCAGCCCTTGCATTCACTGCATAAGCAAACAGTATGGGACTCCCACTTCCTAATAATGGGAACTGTAGGGGTTGTACTCGCTCAGGTGTGACGGAAGAAAAACAGGAGGTACGTTCCTTTAAAAGTTCATGTGGGTTTATTTCTTCATAAACCCAAGAAGCCCAAACAGAAAATAAATAGCCTTTAGCTCAGGCAAAACAAAGTATTAATGTCCATAGCAGAGCCCTGCTCCTCTATGCCTGTGGGCACACAGGCTGAGATAATGTCCAGTACTTCAGGCTCGATCTGGAGCCTCACACACAGGAGTCCTTCTCCCTCCCAACACACAGGCCATGTGCCAAACAACAGCCTCCATTATATACGCTGTAACCACACCCAGATGTGAGTTATGTGGCTAGCCAGACCCACCCATCTTTCATAGCTACCCGAAGCCCAGACTCAGGTGCAATGAATGAACCTCTTAGTGCTTTCATGCACTAGAGAAAGACTCCGAGCTACATCACAGAGACAAGCCATCTCTGTGACACATACCTGCCATTGACTATGTAACCCTTAGCCACACTACATACCTCTCCCCTCTGCCTAAAGCCATGGGGCTTGGCACTTTGTCCCACCAGACAAGGGATTTATTGAGAGGGCATTGGCATTACCATGTAGCTTCCCTGCTCTGTCTTCTAAATGGAAGTTGAAGTCTTGCAGGGCTAAAAACCAACAGGTGACCCTATTGTTTCCCTCAACCATCTGAGTGGGGCATGGTGGGATACCAGCCTAAACTTACGTCCTACCAGATAGTACCGTAATGTGTATACCGCCCACTTTATGGCCAAGCACTCCTTCTCTATGACTGAGTAGTTCCTCTCACATGGGGATAGCTTCCTATTCAGGTAGAGAACAGGGTGCTCCTCCCCATATATCTCCTGGGAAAGGACTGCTCCTACACTGACATCTGAGGCGTCTGTTTGAAGTATGAACTCTTTCTTAAAGTCAGGAGCCACCAGGACCGGTTGCTTACACAGAGCCCCTTTAATTTCTTGAAAGGCCATCTCCGCATCTTCAGACCATCGGACCATTACCGATTTTGTCCCCTTAAGGAGGTCAGTCAGGGACGCAGCCATCATGGCAAAGTTTGGAAATGAACCTCCTGTAGTATCCCACGATCCCCAGGAAGGCTCTAACTTGCTTTTTGGACAACGGTGTCAGCCATGTTCGAATTGCCTCCACTTTACTGATTTGGGGTTTTATCTCGCCTTCGACCCACTACATATCCCAAGTACTTGGCTTCTTCTTTCCCCAAGGCACACTTCTTCGAGTTTATTGTAAACCCCACCTTCCTTAGAGCATCAAACACCGCTTGGACCTTTTCCAGATGACTCTCCCAGTCCGGGATAAAGATAACTATATCATCCAGGCATGCAGCGGCATATTGCTTATGGAGTGCAAGGATTCTTTCCATAGCTATATGGAAGGTCGCCTTAGCCCCCTGCAGTCCAAACAGCATCCGGACATACTGGAAACATCCGTCTGGCGTAGAAAACGCAGTCTTTTCCTTAGCTTCCTGTGCCATTCAGATCTGCCAATATCCCTTTGTCAAATCCAAGGTGGTTATGTACCTGACGGGCCCAAGTCTCTCGATTAGCTCATCAATGCATGGCATGGGATATGCGTCGAACTTGGACACCTCATTCAACATCCGATAGTTGTTGCAGAGCCTCCATTCATAATCAGGTTTTGGGACCAGGACAATCGTACTCGACTAACTGCTCAATGACCCCAAGTTTCAACACGCTCTACACCACTTAGGAGATGACTTTTCGACGGGCCTCAGGAATCCGATAAGGCTTCACGTTTACGCGCACATGTGGCTCTGTCAGAACTTCGCGCTCTACGACCTTCGTGCACCCAGGCAACTCCGAGAACAGGTCCCTGTTCTTCTGGAGCAATCCCAGCATGGCTGTTTCTGGTCCTTCGACAGCGTCTCCAATATGGCAACACCTCCAACCTCACCTTCTGGGTTGCCCAGCAAGAATGGAGTTTCAGCCGGCTCTCTGTCTTGCCATGGCTTGATGAGGTTGACATGGTAGACCTGATATGGTTTTCATCTTCCTGGTTTATGAGTCTTATCATTTACATCACCAAGTTTCTCCACCACCTCATACGGCCCTTGCCATTTGGCCGGGAATTTTCTCTCCACCGTCGGAATTAGCACAAGAACTCAGTCTCCCAGATTGAATTGCCTCACTCTGGCTGACTGGTTGTAGACCCTGGCCTGAGCTTCTTGTGCCTGGAGAAGGTGTCCTTTTATGATGGGCATCACTTTCGCAATCCTCTCCTGCATCAGTGGCACATGCTCAATGACGCTTCTGTGGGGCGTGACTTGGGCTTCAAAGATTTTCTTGGCTACATGCAGGAGACCTCGCGGATGTAGGCCATACAGAAACTTGAATGTCGAGAACCCCGTTGAGGTCAGTGGAACTTCACGGATGGAGAACAGCAGATATGGTAAGAGACAGTCCCAGTCTCTACCTTCTTTCTCTGTCTTATCTCAGCATGGTCTTCAGTGTCTTATTAAATCTCTTGACAAGGCCATCTGTCTGAGGATGGTACACTGAAGTCCTCAACTGGGAGATGTGCATGACCTTGCACACCTTCCTCATCACCTTACTCATAAAAGGTGTTCCCACATCAGTCAGGATTTCCTTCGGTAAACCTGTCTGGGAGAACCCATTGACCAATTTGCGGGCTATACTCTTTGTCAGGATCCCGTCTGGGTTGGAGCCGATGTTACTGC